>DXKC01023853.1:0-15672 GCA_031170775.1 Cymbopogon citratus
CGCGTCCGCAACGCCGTCCTGCGCCGCACTGGCTTCCTCGACTGAGGCGGAGGCGAGTCGTCACGTCGCTTTCGTGAAAAAGTTTTGACCAATTTTTTTTCTTCTCTCTCCCGATGATGTGTTTGTGGTCCGGCTACTTTTGATTCTTTCCTTCCCCTGAGGAGAGAGAGAGGGGTTGGATAAACATGAGGGTGGTGAGTTGAGGTGAACAGGCGAGGACATGATTACCGTGTTGATCCATCACATATATATGGAAATTTTGGGCCCTATATTTATTCGAATCCGTATGCTATATCTTGATAAGATTACATGGGCTGAGCACATCATCCCAACTAAATCCATGTTATTCCTTATTTAACTTCATTCACTACATGTTTTTCTCTTTAGAAATTATATTCCTTCTCCATACCCGCGGCAACGCGCGGGGAATCCACCTAGTATAATATATCTTGCTAGGTTGGAGTCACGTCGCGTACTGGTAAAGTTAAATGTACCCTTGAGGCATACACATACATCTCAATGTGAATTATATGGTAGGTGTGTTGAGACACATGTCTTTAAAGACAGGGGGAAAAATCGCCTCCGTCACATACTCTCCTCTGATCGTTGGCAAGGTTGGAATGGGGCAGTATATCTCTTTTTTTAGGGAATGGCAGGGAGCTCCTACCTATTTTTAAAGGAGAATATTTGCATTTTACAAGGCTTGCAAAGATCAAGAAAAAAAAAACCAAGAGTATCTCGCCACACAGAAGTTGCTGCTATATATACTTCGCTATATCTTTGATACACGCCGTACAAAGCTCCTCCTTGAAGGCTAGGCTAGGGACCAGGAAGCCTATCCTCTTGTAATCTTGTTTGTAGAATCGTTGTAATCTCCATGGATGTGACGTCCGTATTAATAATGCACATCATATCCTGCTGCTACAGCTCCGATCCGCCGCCGCCGCTCTACTCCGGCCTACTGTACACGAGTGGTCATCGCCCGATTCCCTCTTGTATCATAGCTCATCATGTCAAGCTGTGGTGATATGTTGATAGGGGCAGCAAATTAACTTCTTCGGTCGTTTCTGCATGGGATCGAGCTGGTCCGAGACAGTTTACGCATAGCTGTAGCATATCTCCGAGACGAGAAGAAAAGGAAAAACAAAAAAAAAAGGTCTTGGGTGGCTATGTTATCGAAATATCGACGCCGTTGTCGTTTTTGATGAATATCGTCTCGTTTTTATGTTCAATAGAGAAATGTGAAATTGAAAAGGATATGCATGGACTCTTCTGATGAATTTTGATCGTCGTTTTCACCCATACGCACGCACCTCTGCTTAAATATATGCCAATAAATCACGCGGCAAAGTTCCAGTGTTCCAGTGGATAAAACTCAACCACTTCCCAATGGTCCCAGTCAAAGGGAGCACAAAAGCCGCAAATAAAGGAGAAAAAATGAAAAAAAAAACGAAAAAGAGAAAGATATAATTAATGTTGGTTAGAGGGGGCGGCTTGGATAGGGTTCGGTGGGTCGTCGATGCACGCCAATTTGATCATCGCTCCAATACTGCAAATACAGACATAGAGGGATGATTTTTCAGAAAAAAGAAATCAGTTTATTGTGAACTTCGGAAGAGTTCTGTACTCACCATTCGTTGTTACAAAGTTTTAGCGTCCGGTTAATGGAAGGAATCCTAAAAAACACAAAAGTACGGAGAGGGACTAAATAATGACGAAACTAAGCACGAAGCCTATATTAAAAGACAGCCACCAATTTTAGCAACAGTATTTTATAGCTGTTCTTGATCCAACTGCGGCTAAAAAAATGAGACCAAGATGGAGCTTAATTATCACGTCCGTGAAAGACGGAGAGGAGGATCACGAGCCCGGAGCCCATACCCATCTGTGGAGGGAGGACCAAGCTAGGTACGCCCTGGGCCAAAGCCTAACACAGCTAGCATTTCGTTTCTTGGGCCGTTGTTTCTTCGTGCGAGCCAGTATGGCTATAGCATCCCGCCCCATGCTACATGTGTCCGGTACTCCGATCCGTCCGCTATCTATATCTACAGTATATACCACCATATGCCCGTATGTTATCTATCTACTGTATATACTTATTACCATGTGTCCGTATTTATAGCATCCCACCCTACGCCCCATGTGTCCGACTGCTCGCCCATTATCAATGTATTACCATATACTATGCATGCATCTATATCTATATATCTTACCACGTCAATTTTAAATTGTAAATCATTTTAAGAAACTCGAAAAATCAGAGTATCTCAAGTTTTACCAAAATTATAGAGACAACTACAAAGATTTATAACATCATGTTGATATATTGTGAAAATATAATTAAAAAGAATCCAGTAATAGTTAGTTAATATCCTAAATGTTATTATTTTATCGTATATAAATATGTTCAAACTTGAGATGCTTTGGCTCTTAAAGATTACTAGAATGATATACAATTTGGAGTGGAGGGAGTACATTACAATTCTTAAGGCATTTTATCTTGCCATACAAGTTATTCACATCAACAACCACATCAAGGCCCCATTTGGCAGGTCTTCTCTGGCAGCTCTAGGAACCGTTTTCTGCCAAGACGGGGTAAAATAAAACGGCTCCATCAATGAAGCTTTTAAAAATATGCTCTCATAGAGTTTTTTTTTGAAAGCTCTCACAGAGATTTGGTGTGACAAGGAGCCAAAAATAGTGGATTCTCTCTACTTCACTTCATCCTACGTGGCGTTCCGTGAGAGTATATGTTAATAAGTCTATACTTGGAGTTGTTTTGCCAGATAATTTACCAAAATGGCTCCACCGATAGAGTCGTTCATGTAGCCGAAGCCTCAAAAAATGTATTAATTGGTGAAGTGGAGCCATGCCAAATGAGGCCTAACACAATTAAAACGGCATCATTAGCATATATTTAGCCACTTTTCCTATTTGTCTGTTGAAATAAATTTCTCTCTTCCATCTTGTAACGTTGTGTGCAGTGTGCCTCTCTGTCTGATCTCCTTCTGTTGTTTGGTTTATCACCCTTGGTTGATGATCTAAGGGTCTAGGACATTGCAAAAAATGTTGGTTCACGTTAGAGTGCTAAAAGCCTAAAACCATCCACGCTAAGATATATACTATAATAATTATTGGTTCATATATTATTGGCTCCACGTTAGAGTGCTAAAACCATATACACTATTATATATTATTTTAGTTGAATCGTACTTCCTTCCTTCTATATATATGCATAGGCACGCATAGGCGGCATAGCCAGTCGAGTAGGGCAAGATCGAGCAAACATGGCCATCGTCATCAGCGCCTCCGGCATGTACGGTTCGTCATGGCGCCGCGCCACGGCTGCGTCGACGACGATGCTCCTACTCGCACTAGCAGCCACCGCCGCCGGCCTCCTCCTGACGCCGGTCGCGGCACGCGGGTCACCCGAGAACGGCGACAAGCAGCAGCAGCAGCAGCGCGAGGACGACCGCATCCTGGGGCTGCCGGGGCAGCCCAACGGCGTGGCGTTCAGCATGTACGGCGGCTACGTGACCATCGACGACCGCAACGGCCGCGCGCTCTACTACTGGCTCCAAGAGGCCGACGCCGCCGAGCCGGCGGCCGCGCCGCTCGTCCTCTGGCTCAACGGCGGGCCTGGGTGCTCCTCCATCGGCATAGGCGCCATGCAGGAGCTCGGCGCGTTCCGCGTCCACACCAACGGCGAGACGCTTTTGCTCAACGAGTACGCATGGAACAAAGGTAGTTAATTAGCTAGCTAGCTAGCTAGCTAGTATAGTATGCATGGAACAAACAAAGGCCGTGAACCCCTTCGTACGTATCACATGTAGTATATGTCACCGTACGTTCGTTCATGCATGCAGCTGCGAACATACTCTTCGTAGAGTCGCCAGCCGGTGTGGGATTCTCTTACAGCAACACCAGCTCCGACGTATTCATGGGCGACGACAAAATGGGTAGGTGGAAAGCATATGACAAATTAATGTTAATTACTCGTCCGTCTCAGAATGAGCATCGTTCTCACACACTCACGTCAAGAAATCAAACATTATCAATTTAATTTTGACCAAAAAATACATAAATACTCATTTTTATTATGTATAATAAGTATTATCAACCTAATGTTAAACTTGTTTGATGATACAAATGTTGCTAATATATTTTTTTAAAAAAAAACTTATCAAATTTTAAAAAGTTCCTATATGACCTTTTTTATGTAGCGAGTATATAGTTTACCATATTTTTTATAGTCACACGCCTAAATTTACTATAATCAACTAAGATTTGATCTACTTTTATATTATATATACACGATAGCTCGTGAGGGCACTCACCATCATATGTGATATATGATAATCAGAGAATTGTGGTAAATCTTAGTATTCTTCTTTATCATCATAAATTTGATATGATGTATGATACACACACGTCTATCTTTTCCTATGTTAATTCTTTGCTTTGCAGCCCAAGACACGTACACTTTCCTGCTGAAATGGTTCGAGAGATTCCCGCACTACAAGAACCGTGAATTCTATATCACCGGGGAGAGCGGTCAGTCGTAGCATTTTTTGTTCACTACACAAAAAGGACACCAATTTTATTGGCCTCTCCATTCTAAAATATAACTAGTTCCAAATTTGTAAAAAAATAAAACTACATAAGGTTTGACCAAATTTATTATTAGGATAAAACAACAATATCAAATTAGTACAACTGGCCTATCAACCCGTGCTCTACCACTGTCTCCAATCTTTCATAAAAAATTAAATAAATTGTTGGTGTGATTGCTTCATTATATTAGTATGTGATATGTTAATGGAACATCTTTTCCATGACTGAAAAACTATAATTACAAATTTAACTCATGTATGTATGCATATACTTATTAGTAGACATGGTGACACATAGATTTTATGTTTACCTTGAATGTAACGGTGATAGTACTAATTAATTTAGAAACATATACAGTGCACTACTATATGGTTATTATTATTTTTCATTTGCTTCTATTGGCAACTTAGATATAGATAAGGGATGCTTTACTTTAAGTGTTGTAAGGGTAATTTACATGCCAATTAGTGGGATTATCTAATATTATCTTTCCTGATAGCATAGGTGGATAATTTGAAAGAAAATTTAGGCTAAATTAAATTCTGTTTCGTAATGACAGAGATTAATATTAGATGTTTTAAATTATTGTGTAAATTTATAGGATATATTTATTGTTTACGTGGGAAATAATGTGGGGCTCTCCGTTGGAGGCCTCCTATTGGATCAGATCATTTGTGAAATACTTTTTGTGTGCTGTATTTATTTGGCATCATAGATGTTAATTGCAAAGAAATATTTTGTGAAGTTTTTTGGTGTGAATGTAATATTTATTAGTAATTCATTAATAATTCGGTCGATGTCTGAACTCTGAAGTTGTGCATGCATTAATTAATTGGAAAAAGTCTACATAACCCCCTCAACTGTTGGAGGTGTATTACTTCACCCCTCGAACTATAAAACCGGGTATTTTGCCCCCTAAACTATCCAAAACCGTTTAAATAACCCCCTAGGCAGTTTTGGACGGTGGTTTTGCTACAGTAATAGTGGTTTTGTCTTTTTATTTATTTCTGCTGAATTTTTAAAAAATCATAGTAAATCATAGAAAAATCATAAAAATATAAAATTCAATTTTGTTGGACTCCACATGATTAGATCTACAATTTTAACATACAATATTATATGTTTCAGTACAAAATTTATTCCAATTAATTACAAAATTGCATAAATCTCAAGCCACATAAAAAAGTTTGTACTACAACATATTATATTACATGTTTACTATGCAGATCTCATCCTGTGGAGTGCAACAAAATTGGATTTTCTATTTTATGATTTTTCTGTGATTTATTATGATTTTTCAAAGATTCAGGAAATAAATAAAAAAAGACAAAACCACCGTTCAAAACCGTCTAGGGGTTATTTGATCGGTTTTGATAGTTCAGGGGGTAGAAAATCCGGTTTCATAGTTCGGGGTGTTATGTAGTCCACCTTCAATAGTTGAGGGGGTTATTTAGACTTTTTCCTTAATTAATTTGTGAAGTATATATTTTAATAATTTGCAGGTCACTTCATTCCTCAGCTCGCCCAGGTTGTGTACAGGAACAAGGCCCCTTTCATCAACTTCAAAGGCTTGTTGGTCTCAAGTGGTCTGAGCAACGACCACGAAGACATGATCGGCATGTTCGAGTCGTGGTGGCACCACGGCCTCATCTCCGACGAGACCCTGGACATCGGGCTCAAGGTCTGCCCGGGGACCTCCTTCATGCACCCCACGCCGGAGTGCTCCGAGGTGTGGAACAAGGCCCTGGCGGAGCATGGCCACATCAACCCCTACACCATCTACACGCCGACGTGCGACAAGGAGAGCCCCTACCAGCGCAGGTTCTGGAGCCCCCGCGGCAGCGCCGCCGTAAGTTGCCATGAAGATGAAGCAGCAATTGATGATCTTCGATCTTGACTCATTTTAACTCTTTTTTTTTTATCTAATTTCGCGGTTGATGATCTTCTTGGCTCTCTGTGGTTCAGCCGCCGCCATTGATGCTGCCCCCCTACGACCCCTGCGCCGTCTTCAACTCCATCAACTACTTGAACCTCCCCGACGTGCAGAAGGCCTTACATGCCAACATCAGTGGCATCGAGTACCCATGGGCTGTATGCAGGTCTTTCTCTATCTTTATTTTTCAGCGGTGTTTTCTTGACAATATATATACGTACTGTCGCCGTAGTTACTGAATTCATTTTATCTGGTCTGCAGCAATACCATATTTGATAACTGGGGACAGGCAGCCGATGACATCCTACCAGTCTACCGAGAGCTCATTCAAGCTGGCCTCAGGGTCTGGGTCTTCAGGTAGGAAGGAGTATATATATAAGCTCTAGCTGCAAATGGCTAGAAAGAACCTACTAAAATGCATGAGATTTTGCTCTTTTCAGTGGTGATACAGACAGTGTAGTGCCAGTGAGTTCGACCAGGCGCTCTCTCGCCGCCCTGGGTCTTCCTGTTAAAACTAGCTGGTACCCCTGGTACATGTCCCCAACCGAGCGTGAGGTCAGTGTTGACAAAAGGAGAAAAATACATACAGAGCTCCGTTCACATTTCTGAATTAATCTTTAGATATATGTATGTTCTGATGACTAATGAAAAATATATATAGGTTGGCGGCTGGAGTGTGGAGTATGAAGGCCTGACCTACATCACCGTCCGCGGCGCCGGGCACCTGGTTCCCGTGCACCGTCCGGCGCAGGCGTTCCTCTTGTTCAAGCAATTCCTCAAGGGCGAACCCATGCCGGCCGAGGCAAGTGCCATTGCCAACTTATTATTGCTAAAGTAAATTGGTCTATGAAAGATGTTCACATCTTCTTCTTTTTATTGCAGGAAAAAAATGACATCCTCCTTCCTAGTGAGAAGGCTCCCTTCTACTGAGCAGGGGAGCACCGCCTGCGGCGGCGTGGCACTGTGTGTTTGATGGCGATGATTCCATGGCGATCCTTGAATGTTTTTATGATTATGAATAAAAGGTTAAAAGCTGTTGAGATGTATGTGGAGAATTGTATCTTGTTTCCTTCCGAAAATCTATGAATAATGTACAAGGCAAACTGTTGGCCTGGCGATGGATCTATTATATTGCATCTTTTGGTTGTGCCTAAATCAATCACATGAAAATTTAATAGCTGCTTGGAACAAGATATTTGGGATACCTACAACCACAAATAAGAATATCTGCAATGCATCCTTATTCCGTGGAGGTGGTAGAGCCTGCAGTATTATCCTTGGTTCAACAAGAGACCAGACTGATTCAAACATTTACCACTGTTGATGAGTAAACAATAAAGCTGCCTCCTTAAGGATGAAAAGGTTTTGCTTATAACTAGTGCAACTATGAAGCACACAACTTATGTTGCCTCCAAGGAAACTGTTATATAGGCACCTAGAGCAAGCTCAATGTTTATGGACCGGTTGGTCCATATAGATGGGTCCCATAACAGTGGTCTTTAGTTGTTTCAGTTGCTCCACAATGTTCAGCCTGGTTGGTACATTCCATAAGCAAATAAAATAGACTATACAAAGCCCAACGAGAGTTTATGGCCATGGGAGTTGACGGAGAGTGAGAGAGAGTTTAATATTTCTTTATTCTTATGGGCTAGCCATAAGCATATGGATACCTGAAACTATAGACTGCTCTAAAGACTACTTGCACAATGTATATGGACCACTTTTTTGTCTTATGGACCACTTTACTGCAACATTGTCTAGAGAAAATAGGATTGCACTAATATTAATCTGATAATCGAGAGGTCTTCTAACTTGTCTAGAGAAGCCAAATATATGTTCTAGCTAGAAGTATGCTACTGCCAAAACAAGTATAGAGCTCCGCTACTACCTAAACAAGCAAATTAACAGTCAAAATCAGAACATCACATTCGAAAGGCTTCTTAGTAAAATGGCATGATCTAGTTTCAATCCCGCCATTTTCAGTGTGCCCACACAAGACGAACCAAAACAAACTAGCAGTGCCAAGCAAAAACCAATTGACCCTCACCAATTGCAGTGCCAAGCAGGATTAACCAAAACAAGCTTGACTGACACAGACTCATGTGTCATCAAAACAAGAGAATTAGCTGTCGAAACGAAGATTAACACATAACCATAAAATGGGTTTCTAGCAATCCAGATAACCAAAAAAGATCACCACCACAGGCAACTTGATCAACCAATTCATGCATATAGCATACTCAAATGGGATTGTACTAACATCAACACAGATGATAGCAAGGTCCTTTAACTTGTGTCTAGAGAAGTAAATAGACACCCCCACTGCTAATTTCTGTGCCACACAGAATAAACAACAGGCAATCAGATATTAAGTCCAGGTTCTAGAGCTCTGCTTCTAAACAAGCAAATTAACCGCCGATATTGAGAAGGATTGGCTCATTTGGTGTGGACATCAGATGCTCCAGACAGAACTCATACATGCAAGGATTGTTTCATTTGGTTCCGATGGTCAAACTCATATATGCAAGGATCAGTTCTTTGGTGTGGACATCATAAGCTACAGATAGAACTCATATATGCAAGGCTTCTGAGCAAAATGGCACAATCTATCTAATGTCATCCAAACCAATTTAAGTGTGCCCAACAAAACAAACTAGACTAACAGTCAAAATTCCTGCCAAAATTCAGATAATTTGCTCAGCCTACTGATCACAATTGCACAAAACAGGTACACTTTCACCAATTTCAGAGTCAAGCAAGACCCACTGAAATTTTTCACCAAATTCAGAATAAAGCAAGACCAACTGAAAACTTGCCAATTTCAGAATCAAGCAGGCCAACTTACACGGACTTGACTGACATGTAGACTCCTGTGTCACCAAACAATCGACACAACATGTTTCCAACATACAGATAACCAAAAAAGATCACCACCACAAGGGTTAGATGTTCAAAACAAGACAGACAGAAGGACACAACATGTTTCCAACATTCAGATAACCAAAAAGATCACCACAGGGAATTTGATCAACTAAACAATGCACATCATACTTCATAGTGTTGCATTAACATCAAGCGAATTAGATGTTCAAAAAGACGAACACAGAACAACATGATTCGGCCATTCAGATAATGGAAAAGATCCCCACCACAGACAACTTGATCAACTAAACGATGCATATCATACTTGATAGTATTGCAGTAACAGCATCATACTTAAATAGTATTGCAGTAACATCGATACAGATAATAGCATAAATCTTCAACTTGCCATCAGTACAAGGAAACTAGTGGGGAACAAAAACACAAAGCCATAGCTAGATCTACTTCTCCGAGGAGTTGGGGCCGCGCTTCTTGCCGAACCCGACGACGGCGGTGACGAAGCGGCGGTTGTACTGCATGCGCTTGTACGCGCGGCCGCGGGGCTTCTTCTTCTTGTCCTGCTTCGCCACCTTGGGCGTCTGCCCACGCACCTTCCCAGCGCGGGCCAGCGATCCGTGAACCTTACCTGCGCCACCAGAAGCAGATAGACCAATCTGAGTAAGCGGCTATTGGCGGGATGCACCCAAAGTAGAGACAGAGACGAAGACGAGGAAATCGTTACCCATGGCGGCGGCGGCAGCGGAGCCGGAGCTGTGGTGCTCGGAGGATCTGACGAGCGACTCGGGCTGTGGCGGCTGTGGCGGCGGCGACTGCTCCGAACGATGACCTAGATGGGTGGGAGGATTTTATAAAGGCCACGCTTTACTGGGCCGGATATTTTGAGGCCCATGTAAATGTCCCTCGTGGCCCGCTAACAGCCCAATAAGCAACCATCTCCCCGACCTGGAGAGAGATTCTGCGATAGCCTGCGGCATTGCGGCGCGCGAGCACACCGAACCACCCCTCCCCGGCGGCGGCGTTTGTGCCTGCGAAGAGAGAAACAGAGGAGAGGAGCAGCTCGGAGAAGAGCGAGGATGACTCGGCCGGAGTTTCAGGCGCCGCCGGATGTGTTCTACAACGAGTCGGAGGCTCGCAAGTACACCACCTCCTCCCGTATCATCGAAATCCAGGTGAGCAAGCGAAGCGCCTCCCCCTGTTTGATTTGAGCTTTGCCGATTTCGCGGTGCTGATGCGAAGTGACATGCCTTCTTTCAGTCTAGGATTTCCGAGAGGGCGCTTGAGCTGCTCGCACTCCCCAACGATGGCGTCCCCAAGATGCTTCTCGACATAGGTTAGCTTACCCTCTTCTGCAGCTCTGCTTCAGGAATCATAGCCTGTCGCGTTGGCTAGAGCGCAGAAAGTATTCTGCTTTTACGGGGGCGAAATTGCATTCTGTTGGTGCCCTTAATTGCAATCGGTTGTGGCAAATGAAAGACATTTCTGTTTGGAGATATGTTTAACTACGGTGGCTTTTTGTGCTGTGATTACCAGGATGTGGTTCTGGACTTAGTGGTGAGACATTGACGGAGCATGGTCACCACTGGATTGGCTATGATATTTCAAAGTCGATGCTTGGTGAGGGTCTCTCTGTGTTCCTTTCTCTTAGGCTTGTTTGGGATCAATTTGAAAGGGAAATG
The DNA here is from genome assembly GCA_031170775.1 of Cymbopogon citratus. Taxonomy (NCBI): domain Eukaryota; kingdom Viridiplantae; phylum Streptophyta; class Magnoliopsida; order Poales; family Poaceae; genus Cymbopogon; species Cymbopogon citratus. The sequence goes on from DXKC01023853.1 coordinate 11,107, forward strand.
GGAGTTTAGAGGAGGGGAGCTTTCTAAATATCTTGCACTAGAACGTGCTGCTTCCCTTTTTAGAGCTTCACCATTTTGCACAGATGTTGCTTTGGAGCGTGAAACAGAAGGCGACCTCCTACTTGCAGATATGGGACAGGTATACTATGCCAGCGAATATTTTTTTAGATAATGGATTAAACATCCGGCCTCTACACCAAAGGGTGTACACAGCCATATGCCAGCAAATATATATTTGTAAATTTTAGTTTCAGTTTTTCTAGTTATAGTTTAAGATGTTGATTTCACTTTATGTTATGAAGCTTGAATGGAAATTCATGACTTGTACAATAGTACTGTATTGAGTTGTACATGGTCTAAACTCTAAATCAGCCTTGGTTGTAGTAATAATAATGCACGTCACTTCCATTATTGAACATGATATTTCTGAGTCAATCTGGCACTGTATAAAGATAAAAGGTCCTTCATAGTTCAAACTTTTACAGAGTTACAAGAATATTTGAATCTGATAACCTGAAAAAGTGTAGAATTGACTTGTCGCATGCGCTGAGTTTTATGAACCATAAATTTCCATGTTTCTTAATGTTTGCTTAATGCAACTGCACTGGTCTTTCCAAAGTTGCTTCACCAGATGAACACTATGTAACCTGTCTTCAGAGGTTCTTATATTTGCTTAATTAATGTTCTAGGGCTTGGGCTTGCGGCCAGGAGTTATTGATGGTGCAATTAGTATTTCAGCGGTTCAGGTATTCTTGAAGCAATAACTGTTGCAGCTAACTGGTCATGCTTGTCTCCTTCAGAATTTGTCAGTTCAGAACTGTGCCTTTTTTTGCTTATTTGTGCAGTGGCTGTGCAATGCGGACAAGTCTTCTCATGATCCAAGATTGCGGTTAAAGTGTGTGCCTGAAGATTTATTTGATACTGTTTTAGGTTGTCTGCTGCCTGTTTTTAACTTCAACATGGGTATTTGCAGGGCTTTCTTCGGTTCGTTGTATAGATGCCTAGCAAGGGGAGCAAGAGCTGTCCTACAGTTTTACGCTGATAATGTGAAGCAGAGTGAAATGATTGTGACTGCTGCTATGCGTGCTGGTTTTGCTGGTGGAGTGGTTGTTGACTGGCCCCATAGGTAAGGATTCAGCCACCGTGTAACAAGTATGAACAGTCCTACAAATTTCATGTCTCTTCTTATTAGCATGTCTTTATTCTGACAGTTCCAAAGCAAAGAAGTCCTACCTTGTCCTCACTTGTGGACCACCTTCAGTTAATACATCACTTCCAAAGGGTAAAGGTGAAAATGGTGAGATGTGCAGCGACGATGATGATAATGAGAGCAGTGATGAAGATGGTGACAGAACAGTAAGCTAACACTTCATGTAACACAGTTCTTGTACATAATCATGGATCTAGTTACTGTTTTGATGTTATCTCATTTTTTTCTGTCTACTACTTTTCTTGTTTTATTTATCCTGGTAATCTCCTTTTACCTTTTTTAATAAGGTATCAGTTTTTACGAATGAACCTCGGATTGAAGCAATTCGGTTACTCATAAGTGCTTATACTGCAGAACTAGCTGCACTAGATTTGTCATTACATGATTATATAGCCATTTGTGAATAGGCAATTTCAAACCTAGTAAATTTGTTTTGTCCAAGTGAGATATATGGCATACTATTTTTCCATTTTTATATGAAAGGCGTTCTTTTATTTCTCTATTCCACTCCATTTAGATGTAGAGATCCTTGAAACAAATTACTAACTTGCTTTGTTGTTTTTACATACTAATTTATAGTCGTAATGCTATAGAGTATAGGCACTGTTGTGGTGGATTAGTTAAATACTGATTCATTTTATGCTTGATCAGGAATCTTGGCAATATGATAGTTTCTTGTTTTTACTCCCATCTCTTATGCTCTTATGGTTGTTCTATCATGTGAACGTGTATCAGGATCATATATTGTGGCAGCACTGAATGAAATTTTATCTTAATGCAGGTGGGCATATATGAAAGGAATAGGCCGAAGAAGCGTCAAAAGACGAAAAAGAGCGGTAAAGGCAAGGATTGGCTCTTGAGGAAAAAGGAGCAAATGAGAAGAAGAGGACATGATGTGCCCGCGGACACGAAGTACACTGGGCGTAAGCGGAAAAGCTATTTCTAGCTCTGTGCAATGCCAATCTCTTGCCATGCCTGTTGTGCTGGTTGTTTAGTTGTACTGGTAGTTCATTTAGCAGAAGCAAAAAAGATTTTGTAAGTGAAGAGCGGACCCACCACAGTTGTACTGCTACCCGAAGTTGTGTACCTGTGTCCATATCTTGCAGTTTTGACAACTTTGTGAAACATTCATTTTTGTAGAACGTGTTGAGATGAATATGGTTGGTTTGCGTGAATTTGTATCGTGTCGCTGATTGCCCAGTTTACATTCCTTTTGGCTAAAACAAACACAGTTTATCCATCAGGCTGGCAGCCCAATCAAGATAAAACCGGTTCAAGCAAATTGCCAGTCGATCAGGCGGTAGACGTTGGGTAGGTGAGAGTATATACAAGAAAAAAGGATCGATTTGGTGAACAACCAGATGCAGTCAAAGGAGGTAATTCTCTAGAGTTCAAACCAACTGTGCTTCACAACAATTTCTATTTTTCAACTCATGTAATCAACAGAGATAATTGTTGAAATCTGACTTTACAGGGTAGGAATATAAGATGCAATGTGAATTGTGGATCAAAACCAGGCTAGGCTAGATCGGGCCTCCCACGTCTACCACAGCACCTGGCACTTTCAGCAAAATCTCTGCACCAAACAAAGGCGACTATGTAAGAGCAAAGCCACTGGAATCCTAAGAGCCAAATCTCAAGGGCAGGGCAATTGCAGATGAGCTCACCTAGCAAAATCAGGCTTCGCCAAAGTCCATCACCTACTCAAGGTTCTGTAACCGCAAAGCTCATTTTGCATAGACATTCAGCCTTACACGAGCTGTCACGTCTGGGTGAAGCTTGATCTCTGCAACATACTCTCCAATTTCACGGATTTCTGGAACTGTCACCAGCTTCTTGTCGACATCCCTACAAGCAGTAAGAAAAGTAATAATAATGAGAAACGCCAGTAAGTTTGCTTAGAAGTTAGGAACATGTATTTACCTATTTAGTTGCGACTTTATTATGTCAACAACATCCTGTGCTGTGACACTGTACAATAAAGGACATTGTCAGGAAAGTCGAAGTAAGACAAGAGAGAATAGATAAAAGATTATCCAACTTAGAACTTGCCTCCCAAAGATTTGTTTTCCTTTTCCACCTTTGCGAGGAATCTTGAAAGCCCCGATGGTTTCAAAAACTCGGGCAAGTTGCTGTGCGTCTTCTTTTACCTATGTAAGTAGAGAAATTTCTGAAGGCCATAATTATCAACAGAAAATGATAAGGACTAACCCGCCAATGGCATTCATATATAAATAGATCATGCTTAGGACTTCAATTTTGGAGGACATAAAGACACTATATTTTCTCTTCATAAGGACAGTAAGGATAAACTGGAATTAAAGTTTACTCTCAAGACAAAAAAGGACGCTGAGGTTAAATTGCAACTACATTTATTACTGAGTGAAATATTTTTCTTACCCGCTTCTTCTCCGCCTCTATTCTCTCTTGTTCTAGTTGCATTTCCCTGCAAAGAGAAGCAGAGGAAAGAAATTCTTTCACAATCTTACTTACACATCCAATCAAACAATATTTGTGTTGACCATTTAATTTATATTACCAGAATTCTATTATAAAGGTGCATAGATACCTATCTCAATCTAGATTGCTAGGTCCCAAACCTCAGAGTCAAACTAAGCATACAATAGACACAGAGAAGGCCATAAGTTTTTTACAGGTAAGGAAAAATATGTGAAACCCAACAATTAAATAACATAACTAACAAAGCAAGTGTGGGATAGCCAAGGGCTATAATGCAACGAGAGTGAGCAATTACTTGAGGACTTCTGGGGTTAGAAGCGTAGCCTTGCCCTTGGGAAGGAGGAAGTTGCGGTAGAATCCAGCTCGCACCTTCAATGTATCCCCTTTCCTCCCCACTGCTTCTATGTCATCTGTCAGTATGACCTAAGGGAAGAAATTTGTTTAAAGAAAAAATTAAAATCACATGTAATGCTAAGGGTGGTGATAATAGATGCACAAGATGAGCAGGTGAAATACAGCTCGGTACTGTAACACATTGTCAGTTTAACTGGATACAATGTCTTTGCATTCTTGTACAATCAGGCAACCACAACAAAAGGACCTGACTTATGTAGAACTCCAACTAGTGAGGCAAGGGTCCTGTCAAAGGTAATCCCTAGTATCTAAATCCCCTGCATAAAAGCCTCATTAGAAGTAGTGCAATTGAAGCATCTAGATTGCGCAAGCCACTGTCTCTTACCCGTTGCCAGCAAGACAGCTAAGAGCTAACTTCTTCTTTTTATCTATTGATCGGAATGTACAGTCCAACGATGGGCAGCGCGTCACTTCGATGAAGAAAACTAAAATGTAACAGGTATTTCTCTGTCCTATAGGTTAGCACTAATCTAACATGAACG
>DXKC01023854.1:0-13114 GCA_031170775.1 Cymbopogon citratus
TTTTTTTTTTCTCGAACTTTCGGACGGTTCAGGTTCAGTCCCCTTGCGCAAACTGTACGTACGACGGCCCGACTCACGAGTCACGACTCCTGAGTCCTCGACACAGACTGGGCATGGACACGCAGGTCGTCCCTGCCGCCGGCGGCGGCGGCGGCGCACAGCTGCGGCCGTGGTCGGATTCGGTCCCCGACGGCATCGACAGCGGGGTGGCGGCGCTCAGCGCAGCCGTCGAAGGCGCCAGGCGGCTGCTCGCCTACGCCGCCGCGGCGCGCCGCGGCGAGCTGCAGAACAAGCCCTTGGAGGGGTTCCTCCTGAAGGAGGTCGGCCGCGAGGTGTTCCGGGCCGACACGCTGCTGGACGAGCTGGAGTACCACCGCATCCGTGAAGAGCAAGAGGCGGATGCCGCTGGCATCGGTGAGCAGGTAGGCCATGATCCTGCTCCGATCCCGTTCTTGCTGAGATCTAGCGCCTTTTTGTCCCTATCTCGGGATGCCCAAACACGAGCACGGAGCACCCTTTCAACTTTCAACTACCCCCTCCCTCACAAAGGTTCAGATCTTTTCGCTGCTTGATCCATTTGAAATTGTATTCTTGCGATCCCGGGCGGGGAGCCTCTTTTATAGGATACTAATACTAGGAAAATAAACAATGTGAAAACTTATCAAATTTCTTTGTTGACACCTAGCCCCAATTCATAATATTCGATTTTGCATGCTGGGATGGCGTATAGTCATATGCAAATCAACATATATTGATTATCTTATCCTTTTTCTCGCCTTCTAAAATTAGTAGCTGTAAATAAAACCCTTTCTTGATTTACTTGTCTCAAGTATTTTCTTTCATCTGTTAGTTTGCAGGCAAACTTATGGACCAAATGGAAGGTGCAGGATGTGCGAATGGCAGCGATTCCGATCCGTTGCAGAAGAACCGCTCCACTGTTGATCGATCAGCCTCCAATTCATCTAAACTTCAGCTTGCCTTGTACAGTGCCACTGCAAATACTTTGGTGCCGTGGATGGAAGAGAATGACATCTTGTATAGAATAGACAAACATGTCAATGAACTCAATGAGATGCAACATGTTGCACTGAAGGCACTCAAGCTTGAGGAGCTGGACATCCTTGCTCTTGGAATGGGTCCTCCGAATATGGACTTCAGGGAGACAACACCTCTTGTTATTGAACCCAAAATTTATGGGAGGGAAAAGGAGCTGGATCAAATAATCAACAAACTTATGACTAGTGAAACAGATGATGGACGCTTATCAGTTTACGCCATTGTTGGGAATGGCGGCATTGGCAAGACCACTTTAGCTCGTCTGGTGTATAATGATGCAGTAATTGGAAGCCATTTTCTGCTAAGGATATGGATATATGTATCTGTTAATTTCGATGAAGTTAAGCTTACACACGATTTGTTAGAATGCTTATATGGTGATAGATTTGAGGGAATTGAGGACTTGAAGAAACTCCAAAAGTACGTCCAGGATGGTGTCAAGTCCAGAAGGTTGCTGATTGTTATGGATGACATATGGGAAGACCATGACACTAGTCGATGGGACAAATTCCTAGCTCCACTTCAACACACTCAAGTTAAGGGAAATAAGATTTTAGTGACTACACGGAAATTTTCTGTTGTGAAAATGATAGGTGCAGAGGATGAAATTAAGCTAGATGGTCTGATGGAAGATAATTTTTGGTCCTTATTCAAAGATTATGCATTTGGGTACATGAAACCGCAGCTGAAACTGGTACATATTGGGCGTCACATAGCAAAGAAACTGAAGGGATATCCTTTAGCAGCTAAAACCGTTGGAACACTACTAAGAAGAAAACTTGATGTTGAGCATTGGAGGAGAGTTCTTGACAGCAATGAATGGATATATCAAGGAAGCAACGAGGACATTATGCCAGCACTGAGGATTAGCTACAACCATCTGCCCTTACCTCTTCAACTGTGCTTTTCATATTGTGCACTGTTCCCTAAGAATTACCATTTCAGCACTGAACAGTTGGTCAACACCTGGATTGCACAAGGTTTTGTTTGTCCCAAAGGAAGCAAAAGAATAGAAGATGTAGGATGCGAGTACTTCGGTGAGCTCGTGGACTGTGGGTTTATTCAATATGAACCAACAAGGCTCGCTTACATCATGCATGATCTTATTCATGATTTAGCACAGATGGTTTCATCCGATGAATGTTTTACTATAGAAGCCCTAGGATCTAGAGCAGCACCAAAATTTGTTCGCCATGTCAGTGTTATTACAGAGTCGGCATATCGCCCGAAAGAAGATGGCAGTATGGTACCCAATGAATCGTTCAAACAAGAATTTGTTGAAGCTATTGGCTCATTCCAACCCAAGAACTTGGGCACTGTTATGTTAATTGGTCGATATGATTCAAACTTTTCTGAAGCGTTTCGGGACAAATTTGATGAGTTCAGATCCATTCGTGTATTGAAACTGGAAATGATGTTTGATGGTTTGGGTTCTTTGATATGTAACCTTGCAGCATTTATTCATCTTCGTTATCTGGAGCTGCGTGCTGCTTATGCAACTTCAAATTTGCAGCTGCCTGAATCATTATCTAAGCTGTACCATCTAGAGGTCCTTGACATCAATATAAGACATAATTGGGGATCTCGAACAGAGTTACCAAGAGGGTTGAGCAATCTTTTAAACCTTCGCCACTTTCTCGCCTTTGAGAATTTGCATACGAAAATTGCTGCGGTTGGGAAATTGAAATTTCTTCAAGAGCTCAAGGCATTCAAAGTCAGGAAAAAGAAAGAGTTTAGTATAGCTCAACTGAGCACTCTAATGGAGCTCAGAGGATCACTGAAAATATATGGTCTTGAAAATGTGGAGACTAAAGAGGAGGCTTTGTTGGCCAGACTGAAGGACAAAGTACATTTGAGCAAATTGCACTTATCATGGGAGAAAGGGCAAGACAATACTGCTTCTCACACAGTAGTACTGGAAGGGCTTCAACCACATACAGCCCTCAAATGTCTCCGAATTGACGGACATAGAGGTGCTGCTCCCAAATGGCTAACCACAGATTTTCCACTAACATCCTTGCGATCTCTTCATTTGGAGGGCTGCCAGAACTGGGTGGCACTTCCACCTATTGCGAAGTTGCAATTCCTTAGGGAATTGCATTTGGTTCGTTTGTTTAAAATCAGAGAAGTGCTTATTGGTCCCTTAGAGGTGTTGGAACTACGTGAGATGCGTCGATTGACAAAGTGCACTGTGTTAGATGAAGAATACTCATCCAAAATTATACGTGATCTTGAAATTATGTCATGTTATCGCTTGAACAAGTTACCCTTTTTGCAGAGTTCTAGCGACAATGAGAATAAGCTACGATTACCAAATCTCCATCGAGTTCATATTCATGACTGGCTAGAATCTGAAGACTTACCAGCTTTTCCTGTCACCAGAACATCAACTGATTTAGACATTTCAAATGCTGGCTCAATTAGCTCAATGTCATTCCGCCTCAAGCATGCAGTTGGATCAGATGGGCTAATACTAATAATTAGTGGTGGTCCCCATCTAAGCAGCTTGGATGAGAAATTGCTTGCATTCCATAATCTCACCACTTTAGAAGAAATGGAAATTACTGGTTCTCCAAATCTATCTTATCTTGCATGGAATAGCTTGCAGCAGTTGACATTCCTAAAAAGGTTGACCTTGTCAAATTGCCCCAAGGTATTCTCTTCATTCCTGACTGGATACAGTCTGCCACCTTCACTTGAAGATCTTGATATGTCAAGGTGCGGCATCACAGGGAGTCAACTGTCTGAAGTGCTGGTTAGTCTTACTAAGTTGTCAAGCTTGAGAATAGCGCACTGTGATAAGATTACGTCGTTAGCTGTAGGCTTGTTAACAAATGAAATGGACCTAATGCCAGAAGGCTTGTGTCACATCCCACTTCACAGTTTGATTAGGATGCACAAGTTGCACATCTCATCCGACATGCATTTCTTGAGCAACAAGGGCCTAGGAGAACTTGTTTCACTTAAAGAATTGGTTATTAAAGGTTGTGCCGAGCTTCTTAGCACCATGCTGCTTCGAGCTGAAATGGAACCAGGCAATAGCATCATTCTCCCTTCTTCATTGCTGCATTTAATGACTGATTGTTTGCCGGACAGGCTATTGCAGCACTCAACTCTCACCTCCCTTGTTCAGCTAGACTTGGAGCAGAGTCCTAGTTTGACATCAGTAAACCTGCATTCCTGCACAGCATTACATAAATTAGTAATAAAAAAATGTGGCTTGCTAGCTTCATGTGAAGGTTTTCGCTCCCTTACCCGTCTCAGCATAATGATTGTAATGGACTGCCCCAGCTTGGTCTCTTTGGCCCTGCAGTCTTGTTCGGCATTACGGCACCTGCATGTTGAAGGTTGCCATGCATTATATACACTAGAGAGCTTAGTGTGCCTTCCATTACTTGCTGAATTGCATCTAATTGAGAATCGAAATTTGGTTTCTCTCAAGATGCATTCTCATGCTGTGCTGGAGACCCTGAACATTCAAGGATGTCCTTCATTGTCGTCGTGGGAGGACATGAAGTCCCTTGAACATCTTATTAACTTGGAAATCCAAAATGCTCCTGGTTTTGTATCAGTATGGAACCATAGGGCACAAGAGGCTGAAATTGCCAATCAAGAGCTGTGCTTATCGCTTCAGACACTTCACATTGATGACCTCAGTTTTCTTACAACAGCAATATGTAGGAACCTTGTTTCTCTTAAGAAACTACGCATTTGCATTTTGGATTTTGACGATGTAGACTGCCAGATGAGAAGATTCACAGATGAACAACAGGATGCACTACAACTTCTTAACTCGCTCCAACGGCTTGAGCTATTGTCCATGAAGTATCTTCAGATGCTTCCCTCGGAGTTGCATTGCCTTCCCTCTTTGCAACATTTGATTATAAAGAATTGTGAGAACATCAAGTCACTTCCAGAAAAGGGTCTTCCAGCTTCGCTCAAGCTTCTCGATGTCGACAAATGTAGCACAGAACTATATGAACAATGTCAACATGTAAGAGGCCTCCAATGGTTGTACATCCGTGGACGTAAGCAAGAAAAGCTCTAGCTAGTTTATGTGGGGGTACGATACGTCTTATCTTTCTTGTTGCAATCTTTTTGTTGCATGTTTAAAATTGAAACATAAAACTAGAAAACAAAAGTCAAAACTTGGTAGAATATCTGAATGCGCACGTTTTGGGTCAATCCTTAGTATACATTCTTTTGCTAATATTTTTTTCATTCTATGAATCTGTACAAATAATTTACATTAAAGTACAGTTGTTTCATAGGTAAGCCGAGTACTTGTAAAGAATTGAAGAACAAAGGGTGAACTTTCAGCACTCTGCACAGGTGGAAGCTCCATATATATTTTTTGGTCAAATTATTTTATGCGCTAAAACCCACTTAATTTCAACATATGCAATTGACAAATTGTAAAAACATCTAATGTATGGACATTAGTTGAAACTTAACACCTCACTCTCTGTCATTAGAGGATAAAATAGAGTTAATTATAAAAGTTGGCAATTATTATCGTGTAATTTCTTGAAAAGTTTAATTTATATGATGCAAACCAATCTTCAGAAGTTCAAAACAGGCTTATGATTCCATTGGTCATTTACTCGTGTTTTTTTTTTCTAACAGCATAGGGGTAAGAACTAAGAACTGAAAGTGATTGGACTCAAATGTTCTTCTGTTCAGAACTTGGAAGCAATGTCTTCCTTTCAGGTAAACTGGTGATATCTTTATTATTCCCCTGTACTTACTAGCAGTTATTCTTTTTAAATTCCTTGTGGATGCGATATCTTGGTAGGTAATAGGGTGCAACTGGCCCATGTGCTTGTGTTATCTACATCTCTAATCCCGGTGAAAGCTACTGTCTACAGTAACATCAGTTACTGTTCCATCCAACCCATTACCGTTGCCACTGTAGCACGCACAACAACGGTTTTTTTCCCCCTCCCCTGCCTATGTTGCATAGCGCATTATTTTGGTCCACCTTCCAAGCGCGGTTTCCCTCTAGTTTAACGTTTGTATCTCGCATATCGTAGGCGGCAGGTGGGCTTAGGTCCTATTTGGATGCAAAATATTTTTGGAGTTTTAGAACAATACCATGCTTTTGTACAATACTTTGGTTTTAGAGAAACATGAAGTGTTTGGATGCAAATAGCTTTGTACTTCCTCCATCCTAAATTGTAAGTCATTCCAAGAATCTTGGAAAGTCAAAGCATCTCAAGTTTGACCAAAATTATAGAAAGATTTACGAAGATCTATAACATAAAATAGGTATATTATAAAATATAATCAATAAGAAATCTAATGGTACTTAGTTGGCATCATAAACATTATTATCTTATCATATAAATTTGATCAAAACTAAGATGCTTTGACTCTCCAAGATTTTTGGAATGACTTATAATTTGGGATGGAGGGAGTAGTTTTGAAAACTACAGTATTGCTAAAACTGTAGCTTTTTAGAGTTTTAAAAACTCAACTCTAGACCTCTTTTTTCTAAACCATGGTTTTGTACATCTATGAGTTCTAAAACTGTAGTTTCTTAATACCAGGGTTTCTTAATACTACAAATCCCTTATTTTGCTTTGTTCTTTTACACGTTGACGGATTTAGATTAGACTTGGCGTTGTAGGATCTACGACCTGGGTTTCCAGTTCTAGCTATTTCCGAGCAGGCGGAGGCGTCCTTTCTCCCTTGCAGCGTTGGCAAGAGCCAAATCTAAGTCTACTAGATTTGGAAGGGGTCTGCAACTATGGCATTCTTTGTGAGAAAATTCGTTATCTGACACCCAAAGATGATTTGGCCCTGAAATTTTTTTTCCTCCCTTAGATGACACTGGTTTTATTTTTGATCACGTTTAATTCTGTTGGTGCTTGCCGTAAGATTAATTAGAGAAGGGCGAAAATGCTCATAGGGAGAGAAAATGGAGACCGAATAGCCGCTCGGGTCTCTACCATCTTTCCCATTCTCAATTCTCATCTCCTCCCATGTCTCTCACCCTCCTCCCCGAACCCTAGACCTACTAGACCTACGGCTGTAGATCTGGTGGTCAAGGCAAGTCGGCGGGCTGGCATCGGTGTAGATCTATTCTTCCTGCGTCGAAGGGGCGCCAGCGCCGGCAGCCCGAGCGGCATTGCCGACCTGGGCGAGCCGAGCGGCACAGCCACGGCCGGCGGCATCTAGGGTAGGCCAAAGGCCATGGGGGCGGCATCCCGAGCGGCTCGGCCGAAGCCTCGCGCGGCCCATGTCGCTTGGATTGAAATGGAAATGCAATGGATCTCAGATTCAGATTGGAAGGAAAGCCCAGAGGGCAGCTTGGCCCTTGGCTGCTTGGATTGAAATGGAAATGCAATGGCTTGCGATACAAGAGGGTCTGTCCCTTGCTTTATATCTTCTACTTTCTACCTGCTACAGCATATTCTACTTCCATCAAAGTGGATGCTGAGCATATTCCTATTACAATGGCTCGGAAGCCAAGGAAAGTAAATATGTAGGAAAGTAATATACAAGTGCTGCTGAGCACTAGGCTTATCTCTGTCATTCTCCCCCTAAGCCTTGTGCCGAGCACTGAGGGCGATCTGCTATAGCCCGATTCTCTCCCGCATCTCCTGGAACTTGGTCTTGTCGAGCGACTTGGTGAGGATATCAGCCAGCTGATCAGTGGTGGCGATGTGGCTGGCCTTGATGCTCCCATCGTCCAAGCAATCTCTGATGAAGTGGTATTTGATGCGGATGTGCTTGCTTCTCTCATGGAAGACAGGGTTATTAGCAAGAGCTAGAGCAGACTTGCTGTCCACCTTTAGCTCAACTACATCCGCCTTCCTGCCGTTGCTGCAGTGGTGGTGGCAATGTACTCTGCTTCACAGCTCGAGAGGGCCACCACCTTCTGCTTGAGGGATTGCCAGCTAACCAAGCAATCGCCGAGAAAGAACATAGTCCCGATCGTGCTCTTGCTGGTGTCCACATCGCCGGCAAGGTCACTATCGTCGTAGCCGACGAAGCACACCGTGTCAGGGCCCTGGCGTAGTGAAGCCCATAGTCCAGGGTGCCCGCCACATAGCGGAGGACGCGCTTGACAGCCTGCAGATGCTCCATCATGGGCCGTTCCATGAACCGGCGCATGTACCCAACGGCGAACGCTAGGTCCAGCCGGGTATGGACCAGGTAGCGCAAGCTCCCAATCAGCCGCCGGTAATGCGTCGGATCGACCTCCTCCGCCGAGCTGTCCCTGCTCAGCTTGAGTCGCTCCTCCATCGGGGTAAAGGCTGGATTGCAGCCGATCATGCCACCGAGCTCGAGGATGCGCTTGGCGTAGTGGATTTGGCGGAGGGCGATGCCGCTGGCGTCCTGGCGCACTTCGACGCCGAGGTAGAAGGAGATGAGGCCGAGGTCACTCATGTCGAACGTCTTCTTCATCTGCGCCTTGAACGCCTCCACCTTCCTTTCATCAGCACCGGTGATGATGAGGTCGTCGACGTAGATGCCGACCAGCAGGACATTGCATTCGCTTCCATGCTGGTAGATCACCACCTCGTGTGCGCTCTGCTGGAAGCCCATCTTCTTGAGAGTGGCGTCGAGCTTCTCAATCCAGGCGCGCGGGGCCTACCGCAAGCCATAGAGGGCCTTGCGCAAGCAGTACACCTTGTCTTCTTCCCCGGCGACGGCGAAGCCTGGTGGCTGACACACGTACACCTCCTCCTTGAGGTCGCCATTGAGGAAAGCGGACTTGACGTCCATGTGGTGGACCCGCCACCCTTCCTGAGCCGCTAGCGCGAGAAGGACCCGGACTAACTCCATGCGTGCCACAGGAGTTGGATCACAATTGGTGTTGGCAGATTTGAAAAGCATTTGAGAGTTGTGCTTGGTGCTAATTTTTCAGCACCACCAGATAAGTCCGGTGCCCCTACTGGGGAAGTCACCGAAGAAAGCGGTGTGAGGAGGCTGTTCACTTAAAGGCTTGGGTGTATCACCGGAAAAGTCTGTTGGTATCCCACTAACAGGCACTGGATAAAGAGGCTCAGGTTTTAGCACACGGGAATTTTTGAACTGGGCACCAGAAACCCCGATGGGGGGCACCAGAGTTTTTCAGTGACTCCAGAAACTCTCGGTGTTGACATACAGAAAGTTTTAGCTACCACTAGATTTCTCCAATGGTGTGCACAGTTGCCGCACTGGAGGAAGCGCTGTACTAGCCATTGATCCCCAACGGCTAGTTTCTGCTAAGGCCTGGCTCAGAGTGGCCACCGAAAAACTCCGTTGCACCACCAGGAGCAATAGAGAAAGTGCCAAGGAGCTATTCACTAGATTGATTTTTGACCATTGGATCTTCATAATATATTTCCGGTGACCCCTCAGAAAGTTGTTTCAGACCCAACAGCTATATTTGTGGGAGGCTCTAGTCATCTAGATCTTTAAAGTTGGCACATGAGTTACCTTTTAGGAGTCAACGGGTTTGTATGGGCGGTGGCATCGGAACTATGTGGGTCAAGTTGTACACCCCTGTAGGGTTATGAATCAATTCTTATTGCTGCACTCTCGATAGAGCTCTCTCTTGTTGGTTGGCCTCAATGTTGAGTTTCAGATTTGGCCTATGGAAGATTAAGCTCTTGTCTCATGATCATTTTATAATATTTTTTCTCAGTGCTTGACTTAGAGATCATAGAATGGAATGTCTTTGCTTACAATCACTTGCACTAAATACTTTTGTGCAACTGCATTTACCTAAGCTTCATACATTAATATACATAATTGTATCATCCTTTGGTATTATTATTTTAGGTAAGACCTCCAGAGTACACTCTTGTACTCACAGTGTTGTTGTTAAGTTGTTGCAGGTGTACCGAAACCCGTTTATGGCTATTTTTCCCTGAGGAGTCTGGCCAGAGCAGTGAGTAGTTGACTCTTGGCGTATGCAAGAAGGATCCTTGGGCATGTGCACCTTCTGTGTCCAATAAACTATATGTAACGTATGAGTGTTTAGACTTCCGCTGTGTGTTGTGAACTCTGAAATTTTTTTGTAACTTAAATTTTGAACTTGAAATGTGAACGTGTGGTTGATCATGTATGGTATCCTTCCTCTCAATTTTTGTGTGTAGTGAGACATACAATGATGTATTCCAATGATTACCAAGTTAATTGGAGTAAGTCGAACCAGTCAAATGGTTGTTAGCATAGTTTAGCCTAATCAATTGTGTGGCTCCTCGCACCCAGCGTAGTTGTAGTCATGTAGTGGGTTTTACCAGTTTTCTCGCCTAAAAACCATATTGTTAGTTGGGTCGCACCTAAGTTGATTTGGGAAGTGTAGCATAACTCTTAGTTGTACGCAGAAGCGGATCCAACAATATGGTGTGCTCTGGCAACCGCCATACCTCACTGCTGACAAATACACCCCCTCCTCCCAGCAGACTGTCCATGCTTCATGCCCTTGCCAGTGCCTACTGAGTTCTACTCACGGTAGATGATGATGTATAAAGGAAATAAACCTACAGGAAACTATTGGACCAAAGAGCGTCTTCAACATTCTCGCAAAAAAAAAAAAAGAGCGTCTTCAACAGATACTCATCTCATCCCAAATACCAAAAAACTGCTATATCAGGGATTGAGGTTGCTTCAGCAAATTACGCATCCTATCCCAATACCTAAATTTTTTAAGCAACTCCTCAAAACTCAACAAACCCCCCTCTCAAATTGTTTTGGTAATCTATTAGAGATTAGGAAGAAAAAATTATACGTGGAAATGGAGGATAAGTAATCTGTTACTTATCTTCCATTCCTTAGAAGTCTATATAGCTATAGGTGATGTCTTATTATTGGTAATGTGTTTTTTTCTCTCCTTCTCCAATAGACTGCCAAAAACATATTATATCCATTATGACATGTGGAGCCCTACTGTCAGCAGGTTATATACCTTCCTTTTATTTCCCCCTTCTCTTCCCCACATGTCTCTCTCCTCTGCTGCCGAGTGCCGAGCACCGCCACCCGATGCTCTCCTCGCCGGCGTCTCCCCTGGCCGCAGCCCAGTCCTCCACCGCCCAAGACGCCGCCAGCCGTGCCTCCCTCCTCTGCCCGAGCCGCCCTTGGGCCGCACCTCCATCCACCGCCCGAGCTACCCTGGCTGTGGCCCCTCCGGCCCTCCCTCCGCCGCTCGAGCCACCTCGGCTGCACCTCCCTCCAGTGCTTGGCTGCGACCCAACCATGCCTCCCTCCGACACTCGGCCGTGACCTGGCCGCGCACCCCTCCGCCATCACCCGAGTCGCCCTCGAGTTTGCCACCACACGTCCAACCGTCCACCATCGCCGCCGCGGTGAGGCCCAGGTCACCGTTGATGTCCTCTTTCTCCTCTCTCTCTCTCTCCCCCCCTCTCTTCCCTCATGAAATGTCTTCCCACCGCAAGAAACTGCCGGATAGGTAAGAGGGCTGCATCTCCTACATTTGAGGGAGAGAGAAACGATTTTGAGTAGTTACTAAAAAAGTTTAGGTATTGGTAATGGGATAGGTAACCTATTGGAGCATCCTCCATTACCTATGTGACAGTTTTTTAGTATTAGGGATGATATAAGTAATCTGTTGCAGATGATTTAAGATCTTGAGGTCTTGACTAGTGGCCCAACTAGGCCTAAAAATGGCCACACAACTATCCTGCACGTGAACAGATAGGCCACAGCCGACGAACAATTAGTTATCGTCTTCCCTGTTCGCTTCCCAGGTTCCAATGACCAGTCAGTTTTCTTTTAGATCGGTTATGATAGAAAATTCTGTCCTTAGTATACTGTAAGAAAACCATTTATGACATATATCTTAGATGGCTATATATATCTTTACTTCATCACGTCATTGCCTCTTGCTTCGTTATACAAATTAGTAGTATAGAGTTCACCATATGTTATTTTTTATCTGGATTTGCCACTGCCGAGCAAATTCTCTTCTAATACTACGGCAAAGCAAAACCTTTCGTTGTCTTTTCAAAAGATAATGGCAGAGGTGGGAGTTGTCAAAAAAGAATAGATCAAACCGTCATTATTGTTAATTATGATTAGAGTATATCGAATTGATGGTTGGATGTTTTTTTATTTATGTGAGAATTTTTAGAATTCATCTTTCGTGAGGTAACGTGGTGGCCGTTTTGAAGCATCTAGTCTCTTCTTTTAAAATTTTTTCTATCTTTGAACAAGTTTATAGGAAAAAACTCCAATATCTATAGTATCAAATTCGTTTTATTAATTCCTCCATTAAATATGTGTTGATATTGCATTTATTTATTTGAACTTGTAGATGTTGGTGTATTTTTCTAAAAAATTGGTCAGAGTTAGAGAAATTTGACTTAGAACTAGTGACGTACCAATTTAGAACAGAGAGAGTAATTAGTATAGTATAATAATAGAAATACACTAGTGCAAATCTACTCAAAAGGAAAAATTCCCCCTCTTACCTTTTTGCGCCTTAAGTACGCGTTTGGTTTAGGGACCTAGAGGATGAGATGGACCTGTCCATGTTTTTTGGTTGGGATGGCCCAGTCTACCATTTGGCTGGAGGCACAGGATCAGCCATGTTTTTTTTTCCCGTTGAGGGCATCTCAAAACTGGGATAAGACTGACTGTACTGGAGAACTGTAAAGCGTCCTCCAGGAAGCAAATCGCTGCAGTGGGTATGCTATCTGCTGCGCTATCCGCTGCGTCACGGCTCCCGTCCGCTATATGTAGCGCGCCTTCATTCGTCCGCTATCGCTCAGTGGCCCCACCTCCTGTCTCTTTCCCCATGCCCTCATCCTGACCCATTGTAGCTCATTTATAACTCACGCGTGGGTCTCATAGTTGGTAGTTGATATAGAATATGAGATATAGAGGATGATGGGTGCGGGAGAAATAGGTATAGAAGAAAGAATCTAGATGACCAGGATAGAATATTCGTTACAGAGGATAAAAATAGAGTACGATGAGTGTGGATAGCCTAAGGAGTCTATTACGTGGGTCCAAGTTGTCAGCCTCCTCGTCCCCGTGCTCTCCCGCGGCCGCTGGCTCCTGCTGCTCGCCCCACGGCTCCCAGCACACCCGCCGCTGTCGG
>DXKC01023893.1:0-12741 GCA_031170775.1 Cymbopogon citratus
GTCTTCCCATCCTCTGGGTGCCTTCTTGGCCTCTCCATCCTCTATATTGGACCCCACTGGATTTGTTTCTTCTGCTTCTTCCTTTCATGATTTACTTCAAAGTCCTCCTCTTCTGTAACCGCTTCTTTGTGTTTTAGACACTCCTCCACTTCCATCCCATCCTCTGACTTCGAGTCTTGAAGTTCCATCCTTCTCAGTAACTGAGAACATTCTTGTTTATCCATGTCCATGGTAGCCAGCTTTCTGAATTCCTCTCATTTTGAGTGTTGGGACTCCTCCCTGAACATGCTTTTGAATTTATTTCCCACAATGTGGCACTCGGACATATTGCGCAGCAAGCACTCTGGTGTAATCCATTCATTCATGTCCTCTCCTCCCCTAGTGAGACTGTTACCTGAGTCATCAATGACTCCCATTTTTTCCATCTGATAACTATATTTGCAGAGCTCAAGCTCTTGATCACTTTTTCCCTTGAGGGATCAATCCCCCATGTGTAGGTTCAGCATCAATGCTGACCTTTTCCTCTGTCATTATCTTCTCCTCCCCCTCTTGTACAAGCACCTCTCCCATAGAAATGTCCTTAACAACTTGTGAGACTAATTGTTCCATACATTCTTTCAGCAGTTTCTCCTGGTTTAAGTCATCCTTAACTTCCTTCATGTTACTGACAGTTCTTCCATGAGACATCGCACCTTGTGCACTAGGAGTCTTGGGTACTGGGACTTCTGTTTTGGCGCCTCCTCTTTATTGGTATTATCTTCCAGCATATCCCCATCATCCTCTTTCTTATCCTGATCACCCTTGTCATCACCACCGAACCCATCATCATTGCTTGTATCATCCAACCCATCGGCTCTCTGTATCCCATTTTCACTTGGAAATCCACCACAAACAGATCTAGTGCCATCTCAAATAGCCTGTGCCTTGGGATCTTGTTTTTGTCTCTGACAGCTACCTTTATCTTCACTACCTCATAGAAGGTTTTGAAGATGGTGGGCCGCTCCACATCCATCAGCATGCCAAAACTAGAGGCAATTTGAGCAAAGACCGACCAATGGCAGTATTTAGGAGGGATTCTTGTAACTTCAACCCACACTTCCTCAAGGCTGCTGTAAGGTTGCAGTTCACCAATCCACTCCAGGACCTTCACTTGAACTCCACTCTTTCTCAGATTGAAAGAGGGGTAGTTCTTAATGTCACTCACTTTAGCAGTAGGAGGGAATCTTACTAGGAATCTGTTGGGTTCCAACTCTCTGATTTGCCAGGGCCACTCTCTGCTATAGATTTCCGATAACTCCACTTCAAGCTCAGCAAGAGAAATCTGCCCAGAAATCACTCTGACCACACCACAATTTGTTAGGTTGAGCCACTGGGTCGACTCCACTTTCGGGACCTCCAAATGGTAGAATCCCAACCCCTAACTGGAACTGCCAACGAACGAAGCAATAGGGTGTTCTTCTAACCATTTAGGGCAAATATCCATATGATGACCAGGGATCCCGCAGATGAAGCATCTCTTAGGTTTAGGACAATTACCCACAAAATGACCAGGTTCCCCGCAATTGTAGCAATTAAGCCTCTGTACCTTAGGTCAATGACGAAGGCTGGTTCAGGTTGCGGAGCTTGATCCACCTGCCCCCTCCATTGTTGGGCGTTCCGCCTAGCTGGCGGCTGCTGTGGTTGGGGAGGCGGCGGTGGAGGTTGTTGGGGATGAACTTGCGGCCTCGGCTGCGCCTGCGGGCGAGGTTGATTCTGACCCGGCGGCCGGGGGCCCTGTCTCCTTCCTTGATTCACCACCGGAGCACGGGGCTGAGGCGGCGGAGGTGGGCGGTACTGGTTTGGAGCCGGACCTCGAGGTGGAGGCTGCTGGTGAGGCGGTCTGTACTGGTTCGGCGCAGGCCCCCGTGGCGGAATTGCCCGGCGCGGCTCCGGCTGCCAAACCCACCTACCCTCCTCCATGAACGGCTTCTTCAACACCTCGGCGAAAGTCTCCTTCTCCCTGCCTCTCCCCCAGATGTCCTTCGCGAAACTGAGAGTAATCGGCGGCTTATGGAGCGTATCGGATTTGCGAACTGGATAACAATCTCCGACCGCGAAACTCCCCGTCTCCACCAGGTCCCGCCTGATCCAGAAGAGGGAGGTGGCGGCGGCGTGGGGGAGTGGGGGAGGAGCGGGCCTAGGGTTAGACCTCGGTGGTGGGGAATCTATGGCCCAGAGTTGGCCAAAAAATTCCTCAATCGCCTCGTCATCCTGGAAATTTCTCTCTAGGTCCTTGTTCTCCACCCGAATCCCACCACCCTCACTGACCTGTGGGGCGACGTGTTTCCCTCGCTGATCCGCGATCCCCTCCTTCTCGAGAGGACGCGTGGAAAGCCATGGCGGGTAGGGCGGCGGATTGTGTTCGAAACCCGATCGCCCCGTCGGGGCCCGACGGGCGGGGAAGACGACATCCACCTCCGGCCGAAGGTTCCGTTCTAGCTCCGACCGGCCCAAGAAATACACAGGCCCAAACGCGGCGCACGTGAAACGCCTCGATGCCAAGCAAGCCCAGCCGAAGCCTACCGAGCCCAAATCCTGAAGACGCTTCCACCTCACCAATCACCACTCCACATCCTAACCCTAAGCCGCCCCGCTCCCTCCGCCGCCTCTCCTTTCGCGCTCTTCCTCCGCCGCCATCGGATGATGCTGGCCGCCGCTCGCCGCGCGCTCCGCGCCCCGTGGCCTCGCGCCCCCGTGATCGCTCCTCGCGCCCCCGTGATCGCTCCCCGCGTCCCCGTGATCGCTCCCCGCGCCCCCGTGATCGATCCCCGCGCCCTGCTGAGGCGCATGAGCACCATCCCTGCCGACCCGACCCCGGTCCCCGCCGACTCGACCCCGGTCCCCGCCGACCCGACACCTGGCAGGGGCCCTACAGTCGCCGAATTCGTCTCCATGTATGGCAAGTACTCCCACTACTACGAGCAGGCCATAGCCACCCAGTACAAGCTCAAGCAAGCAGAAACTCGTCACGGTGAGGCTGTGGAGGACTGCAAGCGTGTTGTGGGGGTCAATGGCCTGAGGTTTCTTATAATTGTAGGGTCCTTCTTAGTCAGCATTGCCACATATGTTCGTCGCATGGAGTGATATAGAGTTATGGAGTAATTGTAATATCACCTCTATTTGGATCTTTGGATGTGTGTGAACCAATCAGTGCTTTATGTGAACTTTTATCTATTTGATTTTGAGTGTTTCTAGTTATTTAGCTATCAGTTACTGTTTATATATGTCATTTTGTAATGTTTCAATTCACGTTTCAATTCACATCTTGCGACTCCAAGCTCACTCGGCACATGTATTATCGTCGTGTGCAGCAATATTGCCTCATCTTTCAAAGGTAAAAACTATATGCGGTTCTCGCACTGCTGTTCTGTATAATGCATCCTTTTCACTTGAAATCAAAGTTTTAGACTTGATGGAAGTAGGCAGTACCGCAGTAGGTATGGATTCTCAACTCAGGAGGCCGGCCTGTAACATTAATTAGCCAATGTTGAGTTTGAGATACTACTTTTCTTGCAATTCATTGCCAGGACTAAATCAAGGTGGTGCTGGGACTGTGCCACTTAAAGGCTGGGCTCTAACGGTGAGTTCATAATCTGTTCTATGTTTGCATACCTCTGCTTTGAATGCTTACGATTCTTTGCTAAAGGTCCCAGGTAGCGACCACGGTCCGTTTTAGGTGTGCAAAATATCAACTTTGAAGGGATTTCCACATTTGCCTTCTCTGGAGGTCTGTTTTCTCCTTTCAGTCTATGTAGTCATGAATGATTTACATCATTGTATGATTACAATTTTCCACAAATACAGAATTCTCTTATTTGTTGGCCTTATTCTTTAGGCTATTTATTCCTCTGTTATGTAGCAAGCAAAGTGAACACTGCGAGTATTTGTTAAGATGATTGAGGACACCTCAGTAAAAAGGCCACTTTTGTTGCTTATTTCTTGTTCACAAAAAGTGCATAATGTAGTGATTAATAATTGCTATTATATGTATATATGCCGTTCAGGCAAGGGATTCAAAAAACAAATTCCCGTGGCATGAAATTGAGGCCCCATTAATGGTTTGCAAAACCACCGGCATCTACTTTACATTTTATCTTGTCATATATATAAATGTTTGTACCATCATGATGTTGCTATTATATTTTGAAAATTCTGAGTGCCATCATTGTTGCATCATTTTGCTGTTATGCAACCTTTTTGCAAACTCTAAACTTTTCCTGTTCCTAAACATAAGGTGTACTGGCCAAAACGTTAGGATGTTGGAAGATGTTTGAAGGTTGAATGCACTCCGATAATAAATGGTGCAGAATTTCCGCCCATTTTCGCTGTATCTTTACCTGTTTCTCCAGGTATATTAAAGGCTCATCTTATTAAATAAAATGTTTGTCAGGCCAGATTGTCATGTTTATAAGGCCATGTTTGCATTTAGAACCGTAGATGATGATAATCATATACTATAGATGTTTTAAATTTATGAAACCCTTTCAGTTAAAGTACTCAGCAAGTTCATCTGCTATCGCACAACATTTTATGTTCTTGTTAGGGAGGCGGAGGTCTTTAAAAATTCTTTTGGGTGATAATTGGTTTTCTGTTCTGCTGCTAGCGAGATTATCTAATCAATGCACCTTTTCTCTTGAAATCAAAACTATAAAGTGGGGCTATATGTTCCTTTCCTCAATTAGTTTTGTTTACAAGGTACTGGATGTCCAAAGGTCATCAATCTGGCAGTCAGTGGTGAACTAGTGGAAGGAAACATACTCAGTGGAGTTCCTGAAATTGCCTGGTGTGGTGGAACACCTGGGAAAGGCGTTGCAAGGTTTGTTTACCCTTTACTTCTGCATCTATCTTTGCGAATGAATATTCTAAATGCTTCCAGTTCTTAAAAAGTTGCTACATAAGAAATGTTACTGATTCACCTAACCCCCTTTTGAGTCTAGTTGGTTAAGGCGGAGGTGGAGCGGGAATGCTGTAGTAATTGATGGAGCTGAGGGGATGGAATATCAGCTGACAGTCAAGATGTCAACTCAAGTTTGGTATTTATGTACACCCCTGTTGCAGATGAGGGTGTCAAGGGAGAGCCGCAATGTACAATGACAGATTTTGTGAAGGCTGGTGTAGTACTTTGTCCCGGCATTACTCCTATGTTTTCAATAGTATACTATTTGTAATCGTTTACTCTTGTGGAATATATATATGCTACATGTATGGTTGGGTTGAAAGCTTCTCTTCTATCATGTTTGTAAAGGGCAGAAATGCATTTTAATTTAGGGCTGAAAGTAATGGTTTGCTACTTTGCTTAAATTCTTTCTCATGACATGTGCTAAAATTCCTGTTTACAGAAGAATTTAGCCGTCCTTTTTCTTAGAAAGGTCTCTGCAATGTATTTTTTCAATAACGTATATACAGCTTTGGCAATAAAAAAGTAATTGATGATGGTTCATCAGGTTATAGCTGTTAAATCTTCATTTCTTCATAGAATGTTTCCTTGTTTGAATATTATAAGTAATTTTGTTTATTTGAGTAGTCATGTCAGTTTCAGTTTACGAGTTCAAAAAATGGTATTCATAAGCCGACAAGGAACTGACACAACCATTTATCTTAACTCTGATGTTGTTTACAAATGACATTGTTTCAGCAGCACCATCAGTCAGCAATGTGCATGTTCTGGGAGATATTGTTGAAGATAACATTATCATAGGGAAGGGAAAATACTTGGGTGGCAGAGAGGGACTAAGTAAAATCCGGTGGTTTAGAGAGAAGGAAAATGGGTATGCACCATTACTTGCCATCTCTAAGTATTGAATACAGGAAAAGCTTGTGGTGTATTGGCTATATTTTTCATCGCCAGCAAATGCAGAATTCTTAAAATCATTGACATTATGATATACAAGGATAAACTGTTGTGTGCCATCTATAGTGCGCATTTCCATGAACCATTGATCCTTAAGCAGTGAAGTATTTCCTATATATTTACACAATTCTTGAAAGTCTGTAATGCTAGATAATTACAAATTAACAACTAAGAACAACTTAACCAACCTTCTCTCTGTATCAAAATATTGCAGCTCAATACTTTAAATTAGAAGTGACACCTATTGCTTTTGTTGTTCAAATAGATGGATAGACTCATGGAACAGTTTCTGTCGTTGAAAGTAATCCATGTGGCCTTCTTGAATGAGGAGTGTTTTAATGGGCATTTTTTTTGAGTGAATTTCTTCTTGTGCTATCAGACAGCATGCAGTACGCTAACCAAGGAGGATGTAGGGAAGCACCTCAAATTTGTATATACCCCTGTTAACCATGAAGGTCTGTTGAACAGTCAGGCATTAGCAATGACATTTCACTGCTTGTTTGCAAAAATATTATTTTGCACTAACATACACTCTGGCACTGGGTCTTCACTAACATACACTGATTACTAATCCAGGTGAGGAGGGCGAACTGCTTGTGCGATAACAGATGTAGTTAAGAAAGGTACTTATGTCTGATATTCGTGCCAATTTTGTCATAAAATCTACTTTTATTCCCTTATAGATATGACTCATCAGGTGTGTGATTATTTTGTTTTACCTCCTTGTTTAGTCGGCCCCTCCAAAAGTCTTCAATCTAATCTGCTAGTGCTACTGTTAAAGATGGAACTGAAGGGTTCAGCAGGGTTCAATGGTACAAGGCATCTTCCTCTGAATTTAAGAATGAACATGAGCTTGAAGCCCTTACTCCATCAAAAGTTTCTAAGGTTATATCAGTTTTATTCATTTTACTGTCAATGATGCACCACTCAAAACTTAAGCTATTTTTATTTGTTGTATATTTGGTTAATTTGATAAAACTGAATTGCGATCTTCTTTTAATTCTTTATTAGACATTCCGCATTCCTCTTGGTGCTGTTGGATATTATATTCTTGCAAAGTTTATACCTGTGGCACCTGATGGTGAAGTCGGTGAACCAGCCTATGCTACATCAGATGGCCTTGTGGAAAGTAACTGCCTCTCTTCAGTGTCCATTCTAGCAGCTGTATCTGTAATGGCCATTCTTATTTCAGCTTTGCCTTGGATATTACTGAAAAAACCATTGGACCTGAAAAAAAGTAAATAATTTTGTGGTTCATGTTTTGTAATATATTGGTCAGGTGAAACTTTTTGAAGATGTTATGGGCAGTCAAGTGGACCAACTGGTCCTATTGGGCTGAACCAAATAATAAGGAATCCCCTTTCTGTAGAAGTGATGTGTAATCCTTTTGTTTTTAGCTATTAACCATCACTTAGCGAAGCACAAACTTGTGATTTTGCAAGTCCTTTTTCCATCTATATCTTTAAACAGCGTTATTACCTTTCTTGTTGCAGCACTACCACCCAGCCTGAATTTCTTAACAGTCACCGGTGAATTCTCTGAGGGTCAGATATTAACAGCGTCATATGGGTACATCGGGGGGCATGAAGGACATAGTTTATACAGTTGGCATCTACATGACGTATGTGTTGTATTTTCTTGTTTGTCAATTCCTACTGATACATAAAAGTAATCACTGATTGTGTATGGTGCTTCTTTGGAGATACATAACAGTTAATATATATACTGGTTGCCACTTCGCTGAGCAGGCATTTCTTGTTCTTTAGCCACTTCACTGGTATATATTGTTTGACAGACTGAAGATGACGAGGGTACTCCACTTTCAGAGGCAACCGGTTTGCTACAATACTTTGTTACAAAGGAAGCTATTGGAAAGTTTATTTCTTTCAAATGCACCCCTGTCAGGGATGATGGTATTGTTGGTGAGGCAAGATCATTCATAGGAAAGGACAGAGTTACTCCAGGTGCTTCTTTTTTTCTTTTTCTTGAAAAAAAATATGAAATGGAAGATATTATTCTGTGTCACAAAAGAGAGACTCCTCTTTATTTGCTTGGCTGGATGACAAAAAAAAACATGTTTGGAAATTATGTTATCAGTGAGCCTGGATTCTGTATGGAACTATGAATATAACACATAGTTTTGCAATATGATCCATTATGTGACGAACTACAAAGATGTGAAAAATAAAAGAAGTACCAGAATTGTAGTACACTGCTAAGTTTTTTTGTTGCTTCCTTCCTACTTTAGCTCTTTTTTGTGTGCGTTCAAGGAAAAAACTTTAGCTGTTCCTTTTATACATTGAATCCAGCAAAAGGGTTCATAGTCTAGTGGTTGTGATTCCTGAGTAGCACCTCCAATGCCTGGGTTCCACTTCCCATGGGAGCGAATTCCAAGGCTGGTTAAAAAACCTCTCTTGCTGGCAACCCATAAAATAGTGGTAGGGCGTCAACCTGTGTGAGCAGTATGATTCTACCTGGGGGTAGTGATGGGTTGCCGAGCCACGAAAAAAAAACCACGTGGCTGTGGCTGCTAGCTAGGCTATGGTACGACACTATAGGGTCTCTGCACTCTCAGGGTTCAGGGGGTTCCTCGGTCTGTTGAAGACTAAGGTTTATTCTGAGCAACACCGTGGGGAGGTCTTTCCCCTGCTGGCCGAGTTTTACATATGAATACGTAGTCTTTCCTTTGTTGCAGTTATGATATTTTCTAGATACCTATGACTGTAAAATGTTTCATTCATAACACTTAATTTCAATTCTGTTGCACGGCTGACAGGAATGCCGACATTAGTTTCTCTTGAAGTAACTGGTGAGGCAATTGAAGGAACAACTATGTTTGCCAGTAAAAGGTATTGGGGAGGAGAAGAAGGGGACACAATGTTCCGCTGGATACTGGTAGGCTGCTGTTATTAAGTACTACTATTTCTTTGTACTCCCTCCATCCCTAGATATACACTATGTCTAGATACATAGTGAAAGCAATGTATCTAGAAAAGCCAAAACATCTTATAATTTGGAACGGAGGGAGTACATGGTGATGATTAGGAAGTACTAATAACCAGACCATACCTCAATCACTTAGGCAATTATATCCTCCATTTAAGTTCTTGTGTTCAACTGTTTGTTAGCAATTACATTCTCCATATAAATTCTTGCTGGGTTTCAACTCTTCAGCTACTTTGGCCTGAGATTTGTAATTTGTTGCTGTAGGCAAATTCTGATGGAACCGAGAAAGAAATTGAAGGAGCAACAAGTTCATCATACACCTTGAAATGCGATGACATTGGCTTCTACGTATCTGTCTTGTGTAAGCCTGTTAGAAATGATGGAGCTCATGGTTCTTTGGTGTCGACAGAAGCCATTGGTCCTATTATACCAGGTAGATAGTCTGATAACTGTTATTTCTTTGGAAAACAACCATTTTCATGTGCACGCATCTGTTTCAACTTGGTGAAATTACACTGGGTAAACAAATCAACTCTTTCTGTAATTTACTTATTACAGGGCCACCAACATGTCAATCTCTTGAACTAGCTGGCTCTATGGTTGAAGGTGGCCGTTTGACCTTTCATGCTGTGTATACAGGAGGGTGAGAGATACACTACTGCTGTTCCATGTTATCTTATGTAACACCCTTTTATTGTTATGTACTTGGTAAATTCATTTCTTTTTCGTTCTCATTCTAGTTTGCGAGGAAGTTGCATCCAAGAATGGTTCAGATTACATGGTGATGGGCACAAGGACAAGTTGACTGCTGATGGTCAGTATATATAATGTCTTTGTAGGGAGCTCCAATTTTGTTGTCCTTTTCTCTTTGTAGAACTAACTGTTAATTGATTTCTTACAATAGAATGTCTAGATCTTGATCTAGCTGATGTTGATTGCTGCATTGAGCTTATGTATACACCTGTACGAGAAGACGGAGTACATGGGTCACCCAGGAGTGTTATTTCAGATACAATCTTACCTGGTTCGTGTTTGTTCACAAAAACCTTTATTGATTCCATCAGCTGGAGAAGGCTTATCATGGTTGTGATACAGCCACTATAAGATGACGGCATAAGCAATCATATTGTGATACATTGATACAATTCTGTGTTGCTTACAGACATAATAAGAATATGAAATAAACATAGCTTTGGGCATGTAATATGAAACAGTATTCTACTGATCTATGCATTGAACTATATGCTAACCTATCCTTACACGCAGGGGAGCCCAAGGGTGTCAATCTTATTCTACCTGAGTGCCTTGAGGACAATGAAATTTGTCCCATCAAAACCTACTTTGGTGGTATTGAAGGCACTGGGAAATATACATGGTTCCAAAACAAAGAGAAACTTGATAACTTGGAATTTGATCTGGTTGCTGCATCATCAGAAGTTGTTGGAGAAACCTTGTGCGTTCTTTTACTTTATCTAATTTGTTAGTGTTGGATGAAATGTACAAGTAACTAATCTCCTGAAATAATGGAATTTGTAATAGAAAATACAAGCCTTCACTGGATGACGTTGGTTTCTACCTAATTCTTTATTGGGTTCCTACACGGTGTGATGGAAAGATTGGTGGTCCTTTGATGGCTATCTCTGATGATCCCGTCATGGCAGGTTGCTCCTTGATATGTTCCCAGTTCCTACTTGGCATTTTTTGTATGTTTATTCACTGCCTCCAGATCCTTACTCTTGCTATAACACTTGCAGCTTTTCCATCTGTTTCGGATGTTCACTTAGAGCAGAAAAGTTCAGATGTATATTGTGGACTAGGCATCTATTATGGTGGATATGAGGGATTAAGCTTGTATAGATGGTACAGGGAATCTAGTGATGGAACTAGGCTTCACATAGATGGTGCTGATTCAGTCACATATGAAGTGACAGATGCTGATTACAGCTGCCGTCTACTGTTTGGGTAAACTACTTCACTAGTCTATGTTGGTATATAGTATTATTTACTCACTTTTTTATGAGTCGGTTGCACCACTTTATTCTATAGTAGTTAGATAAAAGTATAAAACTGTATCAGCTCATTTAGTAGTCATCCTTCTTAGTTCTACAATGAACATATTTATGTACTACAGATATACTTGAAATTCATCATCATATGTTGTATAATGGTTGAAAAATAGCCGAACATTCTTACTGGATGCTTGATAAGTGATTTTGTCATTGGCAGTTATACTCCTGTTCGTTCAGATGGGATAAGTGGTGAAGAAAAACTCTCTGAACCATCTGATGTAATTTTGCCAGGCAAGTCTCTGAACTGATTGGATGTTGCTTTATGTTTTCCAGAGGAATAATATACCCAACTATTAACTATATGAGAACATCCTATCCTACCACCTTCACCATGCTGGCTCTTCACTCCAACCCAACTTTCTGTGGCCCTGGATCCTCCTGCATCTTTGTAATTTTGTGTAACCATATGTCTTCCTTATAACAAACATTTCTTTCAGAACTACTCAAAATCGAGGCACTCATTTTCAAGGGAAGGCCGGTTGAAAGAGAGACACTGACTGCTGCTGAACAAATCCCAGGCAGTGAGATTCAACAACATATATGGAATAATTATAAGAAAGAGATGAAATATCAATGGTAAGAAAAGTAAATCTATTTTTTTCTTTGTTAATGTATATGTACTTACTGTTTATCTCTGGATCAAGGTTTATTTCCAATGGATCAGGAGAGGATCAGTCTTTTGAACCATTGGCAACCAAGTGCTCTCGCTCATACAAAGTACGCTTTGAGGATATCGGCCGTTGCCTGAAATGCGAATGCTTTGTCATTGATGTATTTGGACGATCTAGTGAATTGGTATCCGCTGTGACTGCTCCTATTTTGCCAGGTCTTTGGTCTTCCACCTATGCCTCTTTCAAAATACCAAAATAGCTTTGCATTTTATAGTTCATGAAAATTATTTTTATTTTGGTAATGAGCTACATTCTACATTTTTCTAGACCAATAGGATATGTATTTTGGATAAGAATGACTCCATACAGTATCTGTTCTATTGGCTGATATCACTGCATCCTTAACTACCTGCTGGGGTTTGAGATGCATTGTCTTTTTGTTAGCCCAACGTTTGTGTGCTCCTGTTATCTTCATCAAAATTCTAGTTACTCTGGGGCTTGCACTTTGATTTTGTTACCTCAGCATTTTTATGCTTCTTTCATCTTTAGGATGAACTTGTGTGTACTAAACAAAACAAACGTCTTAACGTTGAATGCTGACTTGAAAGTCAAATTGCACTGATGTTTGTCAGTATACATTGTCACAATGATGAACTATGCAATGTGCGTAAATAATTGGATATTTGGTTTTAACAGGAAGGCCTAAAATTGAAAAGCTGGAGATTGAAGGAAGAGGTTTCCACACTAACCTATATGCTGTTCGGGGTACCTATAGCGGAGGCAAAGAAGGCAAGAGTAAAATACAATGGTTGAGATCGATGGTCGGAAGCCCTGATCTTATCTCCATACCTGGTATGCTTGTTTCTAAAACTGTAATACTGGTGATATGTATACACTTTTAACTGTATTGAAGTATCGAACTTCGTTAAAAAAAATGTTCATGAACATTTGCCCAATTTTTGGTGCCCTTCTATGCATTTACCTTAATGTCATCTTTTAACCAAACCAATTTTTTTGTGCAGGTGAAATTGGAAGAACATATGAAGCTAATGTTGATGATGTAGGGTACAGGCTTGTTGCAATTTATACACCTGTAAGAGAGGATGGAGTTGAGGGACAACCTATTTCTGTTTCAACAGAACAGATTGCAGTTGGTACAGTCAAATTACCATTTCCTATTCATGTTCATTTATTGTTCACATTATCTGGTTTGATCACTAATTAC
>DXKC01023936.1:0-10456 GCA_031170775.1 Cymbopogon citratus
TTTCTGTTCAACAAATCTTACTCCCTCGCTCCGTTCGAAATTTTAAGTCGTTTTGACTGTTTGGTACATCAAATTTGCTACATATCTAGGCACACATTACATCTACATACTTAGCAAATTGGACATACTAAAAAAGTCAAATCGACTAATAATTTAAAACAAAGGGATTATTTTCATAATAATTATATGACGAAACTTTGAATTAAGAGTCACATCGATCTAATACGCCAGTCTCAATGAGAGTTTCACTTCACCGTTTCCAAAACATAAAACTTTAATATGAAACAGAGCTCTCTCTCAATGCAAAGTTTGATTGCATGGTTTCATAGCTTCTTTTGCTATTTCGTGGGTCCCACTCGCCCTGTCTCTTCCCTCTCTTCTCCGCAGGACGACCTCACGACCCGCACGCGCTCACGGCCGAGCCGCCTGGTAGAGCTCGCCGCGGCCAGCGGACCACGCGCCCGCGCGGTGGAGCCCATGTGCCCACGGCCGGACGAACTCGCATCGGACGCGGACGGACTCGGCACGCCATGGAGCACTCGCGGTGGTGTGGACGGCCTCACGGCGCGGCAGATGGACACACGATCGTAGTTGTGGACTCGCAGACCTTGTGGCGCAGCGGATGGCGGGCAAGGACGGACACATGGCCGGAGGGGTGGACTCGCGACGCGGACTCGCGGACCTCGCGGTGCAACAGACGGCGGGCGAGGACGGACACACGGCGAGCGGCGGACTCGCAACGCGGACGAACGGACCGAGTCTTGCGGCCCCATACGATCTAGTGGCCGGCCACCCCCGCACCATG
Organism: Cymbopogon citratus; assembly: GCA_031170775.1. Classification (NCBI taxonomy): domain Eukaryota; kingdom Viridiplantae; phylum Streptophyta; class Magnoliopsida; order Poales; family Poaceae; genus Cymbopogon; species Cymbopogon citratus. The sequence continues at coordinate 806 of DXKC01023936.1, forward strand.
GCGGACGGCAGAGTGGTGTGCGGAGCTCGCAGCCACACCTGGCAGAGTCCGCAACACCGCCTGACCTCGTCCACGCCCACGACACCGGAGGAGCGGCACGCGGCAGAAATTGCGGCCACGCCCGCGGAGCCCACGCCTGGCGGCGTTCGCGGTAGCACTAATTAAATTAAAATGTTGAACAAACATTGGGTATGCAGCAAGGTACAGGGTTCAACTTCTTGCAATATACTTGCTATTTACTCTTTTTTTCATCTCACAATGCATAATATGACACAACTTCTTGTGTCTACAAACTTGTTTTTATTTTGTCTAATTTACTCTATTTTCCTCTCAAATTGCATAATCAGATTCAACTCCTTGCGTCACCAATATTTTTATTTACTCTTTTTACTTTAAGTTGTATAACAGTTTTGGGTGTTTCCTTGGCAGAGTCTGTTGTTGGAGCGCAAACTATTGGCCTTTATTTTAGCTGCACACAATTTTGTTATGTTTAACAACCATATACTCCCGAGTCTGCCAAACATATAAATTTCTATCCAATAAATCTTTGCTCATCATTTTGACTATTTGGTGCATCAAATTTGCTACATATCTAGGCATATACATTATGTCTACATACTTAGCAAATTGGATGTATAAAAAAAGCGGCGGGTGCAATGACAATCCGACGACGAGCTGCAATTGTCTGTAAGCTGCGGAAATAGTTGGAAGGATTTTGTACCGGTGAAAGCCATATTCGAGTGAAGTCACATTTTGCATATTATCGGTCATAGGGTGACACTTACCACTTACTGGTGCAAGTAAAAAAACTAAAATTAATTATATTAAAATATTGGACAAACAGTTGGGATGTAGCTCAATTCGTAAGAGTGTGAAAATATGCATTATTCTAGTTTAATGGTTTAACAAGCAGCATCTGCATGTTCCTCTATATGCATGTCTGCCAAATATTCACGGCATAATCTAATGACGATGAATCTAGAAGGACATCAGCGTAGCACATCAGTGGATGAGGGCTCCTCCTTCATGGGAATCATCAGAGTCGGCGTAGAATGTTAGCGGGCGTAGACTTGATCCTCCGAACCAAACTTGAGCGCAGACACGAGACCAACTAATCCTTCTAATCTCATTATCTCTGAAAGTCAGAAAATCTGCACACCGCCAGATGTGTGCAGGCCATGGTCAGCACCGATGAGCTTTAGTGGTAAATAAAAAATAAAAGGATCTGACGATCCTAATAATTTGGCTGTGGGTTGCATCCTAGCGCATGCAAAATAGCAACAAGTAATAAATAATAATTAATAGTTCATCAAGTTTTAATCCATCATCTCCACACATTCTCCCACCCAATACCACTTCTCACACCACTCGCACTCAGTTGACAAGGGAAACTTCCTCTCGCCCTTGCCTAAGCAGCCAACCGCAGTAAAATAGAATCGGGGTAGGTAGAAGGACTCATCTCACTACTCGAAAGAAACGTAAGTCATGAAATTGTCCATATCCGAGGACTCGGCTATACGTTTAGATCAAACAACTCTACAGAGTATGTACACCTGTAACCACAAGATCACCATCATCGACGATCGCGCTCGTCTAGGCTGATTTCGGCTGCCTTCTAATTGGGATCGATGCCATCCTATCACTCAGCCCTAGAACATCCGGAAGTACGTCGGGTAGCAGAGACTGGGAGACGTAGTACTAGGTCCACCAGTGGTACTACGCATCTAGGACGGTCTAGGCATCTCCTTCTACACCATGGTATAGGCATTAACCTTCTACACCGCATGGTATAGGCATTTCATCTACACCGCCCACCCATATCACCTCACAACCTAATAGTAATGGCATCGCCCCATGTAGTTGTTCATCTGTCTCCCACCATGGCAGGGGCGAGTGGTGTGCACGAGGGGTCCGTGGTTCCGGTTCAGACGAGAACAGGTCCTAAGGGGGACCAGACAGGATATCTCCAACTCGGGTATAGGAATGACCCTTCTATACCCTGTGCCACGACAGCACCTCCTTCTCGGGGCTCCACCCCGGGACTCCTCAAGTCACATGTACCCGTCATAGGTACGGCATATAAGGATGCCCAGGTTGCACCCCTGACAAGACTCACCCCCAAAGGACTCGTCGTAGATCCTACCCAGTCGACTCAACCCTCACTACACACGCACCCAAGACACACGCGGATCTCCCCAATTATCATCACATTTTACCATTTTAATTCCATACACATCACATACAAAGGATATTTATGTAGATGTGATATGGAGTAAAGTGCAAGCAAGCAGATAGTTATATATAAGTGCGAGCGCATAGCTGGGTGATCAGGGTGAAGAAGGTTAAATCAAGGTAATTATGGATTAGGCAAAAGCATGCATCATATATTCTAGCAAAGAAATAAATATAAAGCGCTAGCAGTTCTACTTTGCAATCTCTAATAGGATCTCTAAGATAAGGTGCTGCCATGACACCTGCGTTGTCGAGATAGTAGTTGTACTGTTCTTGTCAGTTGGTGTAGTTGACCAGTAAGTCTCCTTCTCCATGTTCCGCTCCAATCACGTTCTCCTCCAACGGGTTCCGATCATCGCATCTCCTCGCACGGCACCACACAAGGCAAGAGAACAAACAATACTCGAGAAGAACCAAGGCATGAAAGAACCAACAACACCGAAGGAACATAAAAAGGAAGAACGACTTAGCCCTCTCGGCGGATGTCCGATCCTTGGACTAAAGAAACAAGTGTGGTTCATAGCTGAGCATAAGCCTTAGTCGTAGCCTAGCACGTACTTCGAGGGTCGATCTTGTCAACCTATACGGCTTGAATAAATGGCATAGCCTTAACTCATTCTGAGCAATCACCACGGCTCACAGTCTTTCGATCCGAATATCATAGGGACTGACAAGAATCGAAAGACGGGCAAGGAGAAAAGAGAAAAGGGCAAGCAATGCACTTCTCCCAATACCCACACCATGGGAGAGACGGGGCATCGACAGTAGTGTCGCATAAAAGAGTAAGTGCTCAATCCACTTGTAGGGCACCAAGACTTAGGTGCATTAATTGTGCTAAGACATATCTAAGTTTTGTAGCGGTGCGATTGTCACCGCGAGAACCAAGAAATGCAGCGGTCTAAAATAGGTACAATCATGCAAGGGTTTAAACATGAAAGAATCAATAGAGATCGCGAGAGAAAACAAATTACAAGCAAAAAGGTGTAGAGCCCAATGGTCATGGCGAGGCAACTCGCGGCCATAAGATTCACCTACACGAGTTGGCATCCGTCGATCCACAACGGTTATCCTCTAATCGTATCCCACTAGAATAGATCATGGAGGGCTTGAAGTGTGCGGATAAGAACCGCATCGATGGCAACATCGCTATCAAGCCCGCAATGACCACGTCCGAGGGACGGGAGTAGGAGCTAACAATTGTAGCTCTTCGGAGACAACTAAAATACGACAAAACAACACAGGAGCCATGACACGATCACAAACGACTAATCGAAAGGACCGACATAACTAAGAGATGGAGTAGCACATATCCCTGGCGATAAGAGAAAAAGAGAGACTGATGTCAGATGACGGGATAGTTTACAAGTAGGAACGATTTATATGGAATAGAATAGATTAGAATGGAATAGAATGGCTTGTTCACATCAAGAATATTATTGGCTAAGACGAGGGTGGCATAGGGTTGTAGCAGCTTGTCTCGGAAGGCTGACCACCAGCGTGGTCACATGGACTAAGTTCATCAGGGTTCTTTTCCATCTTGGCTTTCGTGGACGGGTCCCCGGTGGACGCGGGCGTGGAACTCCGGTTCGGTCAGGCGGTTCACATGGCAGGAGGCACGGACATCTTCTCTTCTTTTCACCTTCTTCTCCCATAAGCAGCAAGTCGTCAGGGGCAATACCATCATGTGCAAGGGCTTGGCAAAGTTTGGACAAGTCGGCTAAGCAAGCTAGGCAGCGATGGAGGCTCTTTCGAGCGCCCTATTGCGGCGGCAGCAGAACGGCGCGATGCTTTGCTGTGAGCACGGATCAGGGCACCGGTCCAGGCCTGAATCCGCTCCCGCAATTCCATTGGTGGCTCAATAGGCTTCTACAGACATCGACGACAACTACAGTGCACGGCGGGTCCGCTACACGACATGGCGTCAAGGCGGAGCTTCGTCGGCCGGTGGCAGTGGCGAAGTCCAGGCTGCACGCTATGTGCTCGGCAGAGTGCCAACATGGTCTTGGACTTGATCGGTGGCGGCAAGGCAAGAGGCTCGGGTCCGTGCAGGCACCATGGCGACGCATGCAAAAGCACAGTCGCGTGCTAGAGGGACCAAGGTTGGGCTTGTGCACATGCAAGGTGATGCCTAGGCTATTGAAGACAAGGCAGACATGGTTCGGTTGTGTGTGTGTGTGCGCGTCCAATGTGTACATGCACGTGCTTGTGCTACTTTGGCCGTCCAGGTGATGGCTTTCGCCATGACATGGTCATCGCCATTGTCAAAGTGTGTGTGCGTGTGTGCTAGTATGGAAGCCGTACGGTGCCAAGGCAAAGACCGGTTGCTGCAGCGGCTTGCACACACGGCTATGCATAGGTCTGTGCGTGTCCTTGAGTTATTGTGATCTGAGTGGCTATGGAAGGCTTGGCTGAGCTTGCTACTAGCAGGAACAGAGAAGGGAAAAGCAAGGTGCTCGGCGAATTGCAGGCACAGCTCTCGCTGCTCTGCTGGGCCGGCGATGGGTCCTTGTTTTGTGTGCGTGTGTTCCAGTCTTGTGGTGGCTGTGGGTGGCCAACGGCGCGGCTTCGCGTTCCTGCAAGAAGGCGTGCCAGCACGGTGGCCGGGACAGGCATGTGGGGGAACAAAGCTGGTTCTTGGCGCACACCAGTGGCTTGCTAGCGGCGTCGGGGCGCGCGAACGGTCAGCGGCTCGAAGGCCGGTCAGGCAGGCAACGGACGAGGAGCTCAATGACAATGGATGGGCTTGGGTATGTGAAGCTCACCGTGGTTCAGCGTTGTGACGGGTCGATGCTGCGGCGGCGTCGTTGCTGTGGGGTCGCTGTCCGTGACGCGACGGCGTGGCGACGTAGCGGCGTGCAGATCCCGACTTGGAGGGCTCGACGGCGAGGTGCGGCACGGCGCTGCGGTCGACGTCGCCGACGTGTCGGGCGGAGCTGTGAAGGCGTTGAAGCAGCTCGACGCAGACTGGGCGGACTCGTGGCCGCGGACTCCCGGCGGCGAAGCAACGAAGCGGAGGTGGTGGCTGGCTGTGCTCCTAGATCACATATTGTAACTTGAAAGGGATCTGTGTATACACTTGTGGTGAGCGGTTGGAAAACCTACTATAAGTGATGGATGGTTCACCTTCGGCCTCTCGTTTTTTTAGTGGTCAAATGGAGTTCACTCAAATTTTGTATTTGTCTCCAGATGAGCTAAAATTTTGGTTTTTGAGCGTAGGGACTTTTTGCCTTTATTGGTTGAACAAGCAGCAACTGCACGTACGTACGCTTCTCCTATGCATGTTTCCCAAATATTTACAATGGCATCCAAGTCTCATTAACACAGCATCTAATAGTGGTACTAGCTACACTAGCAGATCATAGTCCCCTCTCCCTGAATAAATAGTTTTTTAGAGTTGTCTTAAGTAAACTTTGATTGAATGTTTAGAAGAAAAACATTAAAACTTATAGTATCAATAGATTTACCGTAGAAGATATTTTCATAAGGTGTTCATTTTATTTCATAGCTATGGTTATTTTTCTATAAAGTTCGTCAAACTTTAAAATGTTAGACGAGCACGGATCCTATAATTGATTTATTGGGGGAAGGTGCAAGGAAAACAATTAAAATTAATTACATTAGAAAATTGAACAAAATTTGGGGATGTAGCTCAACTGGTAGAGCGTGAGCACAACCCTTGGGTTCAAGGTACAGGGTTCAATTCCTCGCATCTCCAATTTGTTTTTATTAACTCCATTTTTTCTCTTAGAATAAACAAATAGTGCACTTGCATCTTCAATTATTATTGCTTCAATAATCATGAATTACACAGATGTACCAAATTCCGACCAAATTAAACCAAACGAACACAGCAAGAACATTCTAATTTTTATATCCTAGCTAGCCTTCCAAGTTTGCAACGTGAACGGAAGCCACGAATGCTGGAAATCATATCCCATCTCTAAGCCACTATCATATCACGTAGAGCCTCACCATCGGCCTTCCCCTTCTATTCCTCGGGTGCCGGCGTCGCCCCTGATCACGGCAGTGACATCTGTCAGCTGGTGTTCCCGTCTATGTCATGCAATGCATGAACCTAAAAAAGTTGATCAAGTTAAGACAATGTGGTTGGACCTGGACACCTCAAAGACGACGTAATTCTCCATGCAAACCTAGCACGTACGTGAGAAATCCGTATATTCGTTGATTAGTGCTCACTTGTTCAATAGTTGTTTGTTATTAATATTATTATACGTATAAAAACCATTATACTTGAAAGATTAATATGCCCTGGGGATGTAGCTCAACTGGTAGAGCATTAAGGATTGCATGCTTAAAGGTTTGGGGTTCAACTCCTCACATCTCCACATAGTTTTTGATGATTTACCGGTATATTTGTTTCTCCAACCCAAATCGTTTTTTATTTACTGTTACTTGGTTTTTTTTCGAAAACGTTATTTGGTTATTTTATTTCTCTGACCCAAACTTTTTTTTTGGAAGTGTCTATCAGACAACCGGATATTATGACCCCTGCCCACATCCGGCTATTAAAAATGAAAGAAACATCCGGAAAAGACATGTATAGAAGTCCGGTTGTTTCATTTCAATTAAACAGCCGGCTATTCTAAACTAACAAAACATACAGATAAGACACCACATGCAATCCGGCTATTTTGTTTCATTTAAATAGCCGCTTCCACAAACATGTTAGTCATTGCAGTTATTCATTCAGTTTTTGTCTATCATTTCAGTTTCAGTACTTTTTGTTAGGCCAGCTGATCTTCGAAAAAATATTGACAAAAAAGATCAATTGTACACAACACCACAAGATGACAAAGTGTCGAATATTGTGATACAATCTCCGGCTTATCATCAAAAAATCAGTTTTACAAAGTTCAATAATTGACAACATCTCCAGACTCAAGATCAATAATCGTTCAGACTCTTTTTAATAATCTCCATCCATGGTCTCAGCTCATCGACATATATATACGACCCTAGATCACAGCATAGTCTTGCCAAGCCAAGATGTCTCATAATCCTGCTACCTGCTGCTTCTCTGATAATCATACTCCTTTCCATTGCTTCAGCAATACAGGCCACAAATTTGCATCGCAAAACCAAAACAGTCAGGCAAACTAGTCAGAAAATTACCGGTAGAAAGGCGAAGGCCACAAGTCACTTATTGCTAACCCTGCACCAGTCTTAATGAAGGCTGGATAAAGCTATCAGAAAATGACGGCACAATGGGGAGCACATATATGCAAGAAACAAAAGGAGAAAAAGGGTAACTCTTAACTGATAGCTGAAAGAATAAAGAGACATGACTAATGAATCAGAGAATAAACGGTCAAAACTAATGGCTGAGAGAATAAAGAGCCATAACTAAATTACACTGATTCAAAAAGGCTTAGTAAGTTAGACTGAATCAAATAAACTCTTAACTGTGATTTTCGCCGAAAATGCCTTTGGATTCACCTACAACATGCAAACCTACTAATCTATCTGAAGATACAGCCCCTCACCTCCTCTCCTGGAAATAGGACTGACTACTACTTCTACTTGTCACAATTTATAACACTCACATGCATGCGGAAGGCGGCAAGCTCAGCCATCGTCTCCCATCAGCATGCCCGTGAGCGTGGTTGGGATGTTGGTTTCAATTTACAGAATAAACACAATCGAGCCATCGTCTCCGGCAACAAAGAAGCCATCGTCTGCATCAAAAGTAATAGATCTCAAATACTGATAACTCTCAAACTAATCAGTTCCAAATGTCTTATTTAGCAAAACTGAATGGAAAACTATCATTATTTATCCATCTAAACAGCACAGCACTGATAACACTCAAAATAAGAGCTAGTGTTTGACTCACTCGAAATTCTGTAGATCCTTAGCAGCTAAAGAAAGACTGATAAAATTGAAGGCACTCACTGGTCACCACTAACTGTCAAGATCGTACCTGCAAAAGAATGGTACCTTACTGACATCAGATAGCACAATAGAGAAAAAACATAGGAGATAAAAAGGTTGACTATCAAAACAGAAAACACTTAGGAACAATAGACACCTGACTTAAAATAGTGACAACTGACAGTAACGATAGTGAAATGACCACAATGTTTGCAAACCATCGGCTCGATCTCCTTATACTCCTGTTTGATAAAAAATCAAACTGACTTACAACATAATCACTGAGCAAAGTGCCGGCACCGGAGGAAATAGGACTGACTACAACAACAGCACAAACAGGAATTATAACTGAACCTGAACAATTAATGAAAGATAAACTAACAGGACCAATTCGATGCTCCAAAACACACATAACGATAAACTAAAAAAAATTCCAGTTACTGGTAAACTCAAATTATGACTGAAAAGATAACTGAAAAATAAACAAATTAAGACTGAAACTAAGACTGATAATTTATCAAATTAACAAAGCTCCTCCCTCTAAAGAATGAAGCTGAAACCGATACTAAAATTAATAAAAAGTAGAACACATAAACTGAAATAGGTTTAACGGAACTCAAAGTCAAAAATTAAAATGAAACAATGACTGAAACTTAATCAAATTCTCAAATATGAAATACTTATAAGACTCAAAATAAAAATTTAAAACCCATATTTCAGAGATGGACACACAACACTACCCCATCTGTTCCTTTCAACTAACCATCGGGGTATTCCGAACACATGATAAAAACGTGGCATGATTCCTTATCAAAAGTTGGATTGCTACCACCACACTACACATAGTTGTACACGCCAAGTCTCCCAGAGGAGACAAAAAAGGATGCATGATTACTAATATCACTAGAAAATAGGCCTACTAATAAAAACAAAAGAAGATAACTCTGGAAATTTTTTTAAAAAAAATCGTATCTTTGGCTTTCCAAAAACTCAGGATGTTACACCTACCATTGCACATCACACATTTTACTTACAAAAAAGTGCATCCTAACACTGGGATTTCACCTTCACCCTCTTACATTTTTTCCCTATAGCTAGACACACCGGAGGAGAACTGAGCCCAACCCCCAACAACCCTGCACACAACAATACATAGAAACTGAAACTGTTTTCAGAGACTAAGAATAAACCTAAAAACTATGAAACTGACACCTAAAAATAGAATAACAGAGAAAATGATTCTGAATATTAGCACAAGAAAAAAATTCAGAACGAGACACAAACTAAAACTATCTGATTCTGAATCTAAGCAATACCTAGCACTGCCCCAGAGATTAAAACTCATACAATCGACATACCAAAAAAGGCTGGGGACGCACGCGAAGCCACAATTCCAGAGAGCCCAGCAACTTCGTCTCCCTCCCCGTCGGGCATGCATAGCCCCTGCTCTGCTCCCCATCCCTGCCTCGGCGAAGCGCACCTGCTCCGTCACAACGTGGCCCGGCCATACCACCGCCCCTGGCCCCC
>DXKC01023937.1:0-12694 GCA_031170775.1 Cymbopogon citratus
AACAAGAGTAGCACGGATATATGAACAGGGCCGAAGGAATGTGTGGTGTATTTTTTGTTTCCTGAATTCTGATTCTGATTTACTCCTAGCTATTTGCTAAGGGCTGACCGGTACTCCTCTCTAAAATGGAATTTTGGACTGGCTGAACAGGTGGAGACGCGTTCAAGTCTTGGAGAGATTAGTGATGTGCTGGTCTCATTTGGTTTGCTTAGCCTCGCAAGTCCTGGCTACTACTCTCAGGAGTCAGGTGGACTTTGAATTGGTTCTCAATCCCCAGGATCGAGCCGGTCGTGATGGTTTGTGTTTATTTTAAAAATGTTTAATTTGACGGCTGAAGAAGCTGCGGTAAGGAATGGTGATTGATTGATATATATACATGCAAATAAACTTGAAAGGACGGCGAAAGTAAGAGCGTGAAGTAATACTAATTGATTACTAGTACATGCCAAGACAACGTACGGAATCATGCTTACGATCGACCGTACGTATGAATCGATCATGCCAAGACAACTAGGCAACTTCGGGAGAGTAGAGGAGCGTGAGAACGTGAGAATGGAATCATGCTTACACAACGATAGATGCCAATTGCGCATGGATGTACGCAAGGCTTGAGATTGAATAATGTTTGGCATTACTGCTTGTCGAGTCGTTGCATGCTCACACGGATGAGGTCTGCATGCACCTAAGCTAAAACACACGCGCTGAGAAAACCGCGCATGTAAATAGCGACACATCTCCACAGGCAATCACTGCATAATAAGGCCCTTTTTGGTTCATTTATTCATCCCTTCTAAAATTTACTAAATCAGTTCAAATTGCAAGACATTTGACTTTTTTTACTCCAAATTTGACCATTCGTCTTATTCAAAAAATTATGCAAAATATCATATATTTTGTTATCACTTGCTTTTTTTAGTATGCATTCTTCAAAAATGACTTAAATTTGGCTATGTTTGCATAAATTTTTTAAATAAGACGAGTGGTCAAACTTAGTGTCAAAAAAAACCAAACGTCTTACAATTTGGAACGGAGGGAGTAGTTATTTTTATGGTCTCCTTTAGCGGGTCTTAAGCTCCTAGAGAGAACTAAGAAGCGCATTGGGTTATTTTCCAGTTATTCCTCAGTGAAAATAAAATAAAATACTATGACGATTTGTGTTGGTCAATTTTTCCAGTCTGACTAGTTTATAGAAAAAAAAGTATATTTCTATGTCCAAGTAAGGTTTTCTATTATGAAAATATATTCAACGATTGATCTAATCTAATGATACTAATTATGGATTGTATATGTGCGATGAAGGCCGCGAGTGGCCTTGAGGATGTGCTCACATAGATAAGGTGTGCGTGTGTATTATAGGTGTGACGATTCATATGCTTTATGATCATTTGCATATGTATTATGATTTGAACCAGAGAAGCTAGTACTTCCTCCATCCTAAATTATAAGTCATTTCAAGAATCTTAGAGAGTCAAAGCATCTCAAGTTTGACCAAATTTATATGATAAGATATAATAACTTTTGTGACGCTACCTAGGTACCATTAGATGGTTCATTGCTTATATTTTGATTATATACCTAAATGATGTCCCAAATCTTCATAGTTTTCTTCATAATTTTGATTAAACTTAAAATGCTTTGACTTTTTAAAATTGTTAGAATGACTTATAATTTAGAACAGAGGAAGTATAGATATAGATTAGCTAATGTTTGTCGACGAAGAAACAGAGGACGATCATTGAATTAGGTTCATCAAATCTACTATGAGATATCTTGATCCTTGATAGAGATTTTATTTGTTATTGTAGATGTTTACATTATTTTTCAAAATTGATCAAAATTAGAACCAAAATTTAACCTGGTAACCTTTTATGTTCGAATTGAAAAGGACAGAGCAGTCAGTCAATGGACCGTCTGAAGCTGAACTGGAATAGGACCGTCTGAAGCTGAACTGGAATAGTTACTAGCTTTTTTCCACCAGCATAACTGGAATGCGGGGAAAATTTCCCGTTCCTACATTTAACCTGTGAAACTAAACTGATTTCTATGAAGTTCGTGGTGTGAAATTTCTGTGTTCCAAATAAGGCTTGGAGGACTGAATGGATGGAGCTCCTAGACTGTAGTGTGATGACGAGGAAACCTCAGACAGGATGGAGGAAACCTCAGACAGGATGTCCGTGATTTGCGGATCTCCAACTGAGGCGATCCGAGAGGCGACTCCGTCCCCGACCTCGATCTAGGCCGCCGCCGCCGGCGACCTTGATCAGCTGCACCTCTGGCTATCCGGCCGAGGTGGTCCACGCCCCGTCGCCAACCTGCAGTTGGTGCCGGCCACCGCAAATCGTCGGTTAGCCGTCCCGGCCTCCCGGCGCCGCCGACCACAAAGTTTTAGTTTTGCCGCTTAGGGTTTCCTAGGTCGGGTCGTGTTGGTGGTTGTGCTGATCGCGCAGTGCATCGAGTTGTGCCCCTCTGTTTTCGCTTCGCCATGGCAGCGACAGCGACAAGAGTGGGCGGTTCGCAGAAGGGAGGGCATGGCCCAAACCCTAATGTGGAAGAGCTGTTCCGAAACCTCAACCTTACGGAGGAGGAAGGTGCGGTTGTGGAATTTAGCGACGCGGAGGAGAAAGATGAAGTGTTGGTGCCGGCTGAATTGGCACTGGTGGGGAAGGTGCTGGCGCCAATGCCGATCCATATTAGCACTGTGCGTTCAGCGATGAAGCCTGTCTGGGGTAACCCGGTAGGCATGAAACTTCGACAGATCGGGGAGAAGAGTAATAATATGTTCATTGCAGAGTTTGGGAATGCGAAGGATATTGAGAGAGTTTTGATGGGTACTCCCTGGATGGTGGGGAAGTATGCGGTGTTGCTCCAGGATTATGATGCAAAGCTTAGTGCATCCAGAGACGGAACCAGGGGGCCAGCAGGGGCCGTGGCCCCCCCAACCAAGGTATATTATTTCATTAAGTATATATATATTTTTATTTTTAACACATAAAAAACCAATTTTTACTTATTTTTCATTAAAAAATCATACTTTTGGCTATAAATCATATGATTTTTGTAAAAAAAAAGCTCTTGGCACATATTATTATGTATGTTTTTATCACACAAAAAATGCGATCACATTTATACGGCCATTTTTACTCATTTTTCATTAAAAAATCACACTTTTGGCTATAAATCATATGAGTTTTTTTTTAAAAAAGCTTTTGACATATATTATTATGTATATTTTTATCATACTAAAAATGCGATCACATTTATACGGCCTCCCTTAATCAGGATCGCTGGTTCCGTCACTGAGTGCATCTGATATTGTCTTTGACCAGATGGAGATTTGGGCTCGTATTCTTGATCTCCCCTTGGGGTGGATGAATCGAACGAGAGGCTCCAAATCTATGGGGTTACTCGGGAATGTAGATGCTGACGCTAAAGCCAGTGGAGCGTTCCTGCGTGCTCGTGTTGCCATTGAAGCGGACAAGCCGATTAAACGTGGGGTGCTGCTTCGTTTGAGCAAGGAGGAACCCAAGTGGTTTCAGGCTCAATATGAACATCTATCATACATTTGTTTCTCTTGTGGCAGATTCGGCCACTCGGAACTGGAGTGCCCTACGCCAGCAGCGCGAGGGGATGATAGGAAACTTCCTTACGATGTTCAGCTTAGAGCTACGGAAGAACGTAGACGCCATATTCAGTCTTTCACGGAGGCGGCAGCAGAGTCCTTTGGTAGTGGATCGTCATCTGCATCCAGGCCCCCCAAATAGCATAGCAAATCAGCTGGAAGGGATGCGAGGTCTGGGTCACGATATTCTAAAAGCTTTATGGATGAATCTGAGGACCAAGAAGTGCAATATCCTCTCAAGTCACAAAAAGATATTGTCGAGGAGGGGGTTGGAGATAGTGGGAAGGGTGCTAGCAGACGTCTTGACATGCAAGATGAGGAGGATAGGCGTCAGTCTGCTCGTAAGAGAAAGTCTAAAGTGTCCTCTCAGGTCACTCAAACTCCAGACCTGAACCTACCTGTAGGGGGATCGTCAGCACTCGTGCCAGTAGGCATGGTGAATGCGAGGGTGAGTCAGCTGGATACTGGTGCGGATAGCAGTGGTGGAAGCTTGATTGGAACCCGTAAGAAATAGAAGCGAGGAAACTCTCTTAATGCACGATCGGTGGCGGCTGCGGAGGACAGCCCCCGCCGGGCGCCATGAATCTCTTGAGTGTGAACTGCCGGGGTTGCGGACGGCCCGAGGCAGTTCAAGAACTCCGCTTTCTGGTGGAGGAAAAGAAACCTGCAGTGGTCTTTCTGATGGAGACGAGGATGGGTGAAGAAAAACCTCTCGGTGTGGTTCGCGACCTTGGCTTCCAAAATGCTATCGTCATTAAATCAGAGGGCTTGAGTAGGGGGTTGGCGTTTATGTGGCGCCAGGATGTGATGGTGGCTGAGTTGAGTAAATCAAAGTCGCACATTGACGTTCTCATGTCGTGTGATCGCCTGCGAATTTCTCAGCTAAGGGCAGGGGCGTCCTTAAGCCCGTGCGGGCTGTGCGATTGAACAGGGCCTCCAAAAATGATGGGCCTCTAAAAATACTAAGTACCCTAATTATATATAATACTTTTGGCCTTTGTTTTCATTAGAAAATGAGCTATAGCTATTAATTTTTGGCCAAAAACGTGGCCTTCCTAGGAACTAGTAGTACACGATCGTGAATTCTGGTGAGTGGAGTTGGAGCCACGATCGTGACTTTTTGTGGATAGGTGGCAGTCTACCGTGCGGCCTGGCTGTCGCGGACTCGCGGCAACGCCGTTAATTTTCTTCGTATTCCTTGCACATGCCAGACGAACTTTCTATTCCTCGCCCTCGCCACTGCCTTCATTCGAGAGCTAATCTTAATTCAGAGCGCGATCAGATCGCTAGGTAAATTATATGCCCACCTCTTATTTAGTCAATTTTTTATATATTGTTTTTTTACACAAATTGATCTAGGTTAATTGTTTCAACTTTCAAGTTATGTCTTCCTCAAATTGGAATAGAAAATATAAATTAGGCAAAGAAAATATATTGATTGATATTTACCATTAATTTCTTGTTTAGCTGCTACATAGTAGGCCTTCGCTTAGTGCTCCGAACTGGGCCTCCTAATTTCCCGGGACGCCACTGCTAAGGGTCATGTGTTTCTATGGAGAACCAAGAAGGGAGAGGCGGAAGGACAGTTGGTATTTGCTAAAGTTCTTGCGTGCACAGTCAGACTCCCCTTGGCTGTGTGGGGGGGACTTCAATGAGGTTTTGTCGGCGCAAGGACAGATAGGGGTGAACGAGCAGGACGCCTGGCAAATTACATTTCAGGAGGTGGTGAGAGACTATCGGCTTTCTGATCTGGGGTTCCATGGCTTGCCTTATACCTAGGACAACCGTCAGGAGGATGAATAACTTTTTCTCAGCTCTGGGAGAGTCGGAGGTCTATCACCTTCTGCTAGCTCAATCGGATCATTGTGGCCTACTGGTGGAGGTGAGGGAGAGGGTGATGAATGGCCAGGGGGTGAGAAGGCGGAGATCAATACCGTTTCGGTATGAGAATATGTGGAAAAGACATGGGGAATATATGGAGTTTGTTATGAGGAATTGGGACCCTGGGCCTGGTGCTCTCGATCTGAGCGCAGCGGCAGGGCACTGGCCTCTTTACAAAAGTCGTTAAAACAATGGGATGGAGAGGTTTTCGGCTCTGTTCGACAGCAGGTTAAGGACCTACAGGCAGAGTTGGAAGCGGAGAGAGGGAGTACTCTCTATAGAGGACCAACGGCAAAAGTGCGGGGCTTGCTGGTAAAACTAGGAGAGGTCCTGGCGAGAGAAGAAACAATGGAAAAGCAGCGGGCGAGAATATCTTGGCTGCGGGAAGGGGACTGAAATACTGAATTTTTTCAGGCCAAGGCTCGAAGGATAAGCATGGGGATATTTTCAGGGAGTAAGAGGACCTTGAGCGTCTCGCTTGTGAGTTTTATCAAGGTTTGTTCACGGCTCAGGAGGGCTTGTAACCTGAACTGGTATGTCGTTATGTTCCTAAAAAAGTTACTGAGGACATGTGTGCGATGCTTGAAAGGCCATTTACTGAAGGAGAGGTAGAAGCGGCACTTTTCCGAATGAAGCCAAACAAATCTCCTGGAGTGGATGGCTTCAATGCCGGATTCTATCAAACACACTGGGAGCTTGTCAAACCATATGTGGTGAATGCGGTTCTGGGGTTTTTAAATGGCGGGGACATTCCTGATGAAGTGAATAAAACTCTGCTGGTGCTTATACCAAAGGTGAATAACCGACAGGAATTGTCGCAGTATCGTCCTATTTCTCTATGCAGTGTGTTATATAAGCTGTGCTCCAAGACAATGGCAAACTGAATACGGGGTGTTCTGGATGATATTATTTCAGAGGAGCAAAGTGCTTTTGTACCAGGTAAACTGATTACAGGCAATGTTCTGATAGCCTACGAGTGCATACACTATCTGAGAAATAAAAAGGGGAAAACAGGTGCCTGTGCCATTAAGCTTGACATGGCAAAAGCTTACGACCGAGTGGAATGGGAGTACCTAAGAGCAGTTATGCTCGCTCTGGGGTTTTCGGTGTCTTGGTGTTCTCTTGTGATGAGATGTATATCTTCGGTTTTCACTCTCAGTAAGGATCAATGGGGTGTTTTCAGAGAACTTCAAACCGACCAGGGGAATTCGGCAGGGAGACCCGATCTCACCGTATTTATTTTTTTATGTGCTGAGGGTTTATCAAGCATGGTGAAGAATATTGGGCCATTATATGTTTCGAGGGGAGTGAGGGTAAGCAGACATGCACCGTGGATCTCACATCTTTTATTCACAGATGACTGTTTGATTTTCACCCAAGCTTCAAAAGGGGGGTGAGAGAATTACAAGCATTCTGGATGAATACAATAAGGGCTCTGGTCAACTGGTGAACAAAGGCAAATCTGCAGTGTTCTTCAGCTCCAACTGTCACCAGGATTGTAAGACAGAAGTGCTTGAGTGTCTACCGATTTCGACTGAAGCTCTCGGAGAACGATACTTGGGTCTACCGACGGCAGCTGAGAGGGGAGCAACAGATGTTTTCAATTATGTGCCGGCTCGGGTGAGGGGTTTTGTTAACGGATGGGCAGAAAAGAATTTGAGTTGTGCAGCTCGGGAGGTTCTGGTAAAGGCCAACGCCCAGTCAGTACCAACCTATGCAATGTCATGCTTCAGGTTACCTCCTATGGTGTGCAACAAACTCACTTCGGCAGTCTTAAATTATTGGTGGGGGAGCTCGCTGGATAACCACAAGATCCAATGGCTGCGATGGGAAAAACTGACCCGATCAAAGGAGCAAGGGGGTATGGGTTTTAGGGATTTCAGCCTATTCAATCAAGCGATGCTACGCAAACAAGGGTGGAGATTAATGATGTGACCGGATTCGTTGTGTTCTAGGGTTCTAAAGGGGAAGTATTTTCATTCTTCAAACTTCCTTTTAGCAACCAAAAAAAGACGGAGTTCGGCTACTTGGAAAGCAATACTGCATGGACAAGATATGCTGAAAAGGGGACTGATCCGTCGAATTGGTCCGGGAGACATAAGTATATGGGAGACAAATTGGATCCCGGGGGCCGGTCGCTGAGGCTGACGGTCAGGCTTAGCACTGCCACTGTAGATCAGGTATGTGATCTTTTCATTCTGGGTACACGCAGCTGGGATGAACACAAGCTCCAGAAAAACTTTATGGCACTTGATGTGGCAGAAGTGTTGAAGATAAAACCTAGTCTACGGCTAGATACGGATACGTTGGCTTGGGCTTTTGAAAGGAATGGGGCATACTCAGTTCGCTCAGCCTACAAGCTATTAAAGGAGAAGCAGATGGCGGATGCGATGGCCGCCAAAGGTGAACCATGAGCATCAAATGATAACAGAGCATGGGGGGCGGTCTGGAAGATGAATGTTTCTCCAAAGGTACGGGTGTTTTGGTGGCGAGTTCTACATAACTCGCTACCGTCAAAAGCTGAATTGAAGCGACGTCATGTGGAAGAAGAAAGCCACTGTGAAGTATGCGGAGACCCATCTGAAACCCAGTATCATGTGGTCATCTCCTGCACAGTGGCGAAGAGATTTTGGGATGAGGTGAAGCAACTTATGGGTGTGAAGATCCCAGTCCTACATCCCTGTTCCTGGACGATAGATGTTCTCCGACCTGAGATTTGTCCGGCTCAGGTTGCATCAGTCTTCCTATGCGGGGCATGGGCCTTGTGGACGGGCCGTAATGGTTGTCGCCATGGTCGAACAACTTGGGAACCAGGCTCGATGGCGAGGTACATTGCATCCTTGGTGGAGGAGTTGGCGACGCTGAAGACGCCGACAAAAGTTGTGAAACCCGGGAGGCAAACCCGGTGGGAGAAGCCGGCAGAGGGGTGGATCAAAATAAACACCGATGCGGCTTTCGACCCAGCGACATGCACAGGCCGTGCTGGGGTGGTTATACGTGATCATCGCAGACAACTATGGGCAGCGGCTGGGAGATTGCTAGATGATGTCTCGGATGCACTAACGGCTGAAGCTTTGGCAGCCAAAGAAGGACTAGAGCTAGCGGAGGAGATCGGATGCGACCGTGTTATCCTGGAGGTCAGCAGCCGGATGCTACAAGTCTTTCTTCAGGACAAGGCATGCATGAGGACTGCTATAGGAGGCATCTGCTTTGACATCACAGAGTTAGGCAGGAGTTTTAGTGATTTTAAAGTTTCGGTCACTGAGAGGTTCCTGGTCTGGCTTGACGACTTCCCTGAGTGGTTAACATGGATGGCCGAGGCCGATTGTACTCCTGTCAATGGTGAATGAAAAGCTCTGTGTTGCTCAAAAAAAGAAGAAGAAGAAGACTGTAGTGTGATGACGCAGGAGGAGGAAATTGTACGTTGGAGTTGGAGGCCTAGTGCGGCCCGTTTCAGTGCTTTTATTTCTCTGGGCCTGGAGTAGTAGTGCCTTATTTCGCGTCCAATAGAGGCCCATATATTTGACTGACACAGACACTGGCAGGTGGCAGCTCCTCACAAAAATTTAGAAATCCCGTACCAGCTGCCCGGCCGGCCGGACTCCAACCTGTTCAACTCTCCCGCAAATCCAAGTGGAAAAGATCCGACGAATTGGCACACAGATACCACAAATCGATCAGGACGAGGGAGAAACAAGACGGCCACTGCCTTGGGAAAAACAACCATGGGTTGCTCACCAGCTCGTCCATCACTCATGCACGCGCTTTGCAGACCAAGTAGCGATGCCGCCTGCCGCCGGCCGTTCCGGGCATCACACCGTCCACATCAACTCCAGCCGTGCACTCCCTTGTCAGCCCGCATCCTATATATCTTGCCCGATCCATCGCCCGACAACACCACCACAAACACAATCCAAGACAAACAAGAACCCAAGATCGAGCAGATAGCACATCATTCCATCCATTTTAGCTACTTTCTGTATTATCAAGAGCGACGTTCTCTGATTCTGATGGCTTCAGCTGCTTCTCGGTCGTCCCTTGCGCTCCGCGTGCTGCTGGTGGCGGCGGCGATCGCCGGCGCCGTGTCCGACCCGACGCCGCTGCAGGACATCTGCGTGGCGGACCTGAACAACACGACACCTCTCGACGGGTTCGCGTGCAAGCCGCTGGCGGCGGTGGTGGACGACGACTTCTTCTCCGCCGCGCTCACGTTCGCGCCCAGCACCAACAACCCGTTCGGCGTGAACTCGACGCGCGCCACCGTGTCCGTGTTCCCGGGGCTCAACACGCTGGGCGTCTCCATCACGCGCACCGACCTGGCGCTGGGCGGGCTCAACCCGCCGCACATCCACCCGCGCGCCTCCGAGCTCGTCATGGTGCTCAAGGGCGAGGTCTTGGTGGGGTTCACCACCAGCGCCAACCGCCTCTACTCCAAGGTGGTCAGGGAGAACGAGCTCTTCATCGTGCCCCGCGGCCTGCAGCACTTCCAGCTCAACACCGGCAGCACCGACGCCATGTTCGTCGCCATGTTCGACGCACAGTCGCCGGGCGTCGTCACGCCCACGTTCGCCATGTTCGCGACTAAGCCGGCCATGCCCATGGAGGTGCTCACCAAGACGTTCCTCATGGGCCAGGACGAGGTCACCGCCATGAAGTCCAAGTTCGCTGGCTTCTGATTCTGACATGCAGTGTATAATACTGTCTATTACTACTGGCAGCACTTCAATTAGCCGCACAATTACCCGATTCAATCGCGTGCGTCAGTGCGTGTGCATTCATTCGTTTTTATTGATTCTCTGTTTCGTCTGAAACTGTTTGTGAAGGCAAATTTGTGTTCCGCCAAAAGTGTAAACATTACTCCTGTTTCCCCCTTTACAGTGTGAATAATATTTTGACATTGTTGTCTTTAGCAAAATGCGTACGTCGGCCGATTACTGCTTCTGGTCCTGTTCTGTATTTTGCTGCTAGCTAGTAAGAGTATCTACCTCCCCTTCTTCATGCGACGGCACGACAAATGTAAATTGAATCTTCAGGTTACACAAATGACTCCAGCACAAAGTAACTCAGCACAAAGTAACTGAAAAAACAGGCCTACATGTCACCCATATCCATAGACATCTTATCACCCATATGCAAACTAAACGTCAAAGTCCACTTTTAGCCCCTTAATTATCGACGTGGTCTAATTTTTAGACCCAACTCCTAAACCGTCTAGATTAGGCCCCAAAGTTACTAAACTATGCAATTATAGCCCCTGGGCTGATTTGGGGCTGTTTTGCGATGACGTGGACGTGGTTTTGACAGCCACTGTGGCATTGACTTGTCACGTTGGCCACATCTCCTGACTTCCATTAATTTGTCTCAATTTAAGAATCAGGTTTGGTTATTTTTTTTATAATCAGTGGTAAATCATGATATCTTGTTTTCATTTTTCTCCATTCAAAATGTTTAAATCTGTTCATTCATTTGCTGGATTCATTCAGAAGAAAAATAACAAGAAATTTATATTCGAAAGCAGATCAATACAAAATAGCAGAAAATGTTGGTTTAATGCAAGGGAGAAATATTAAACAGTACATATATTTAAAAATTCATGTGGGTTCTAAACCGAAGCTTTGTATTGTTTGGCCCTCTACCAGCACAAGCCCATGCTTATCAGCTTGTGAGTATAACCAACTTCTGACATCAGAGTATCATTCAATAAATTGACGTATGTATGCACAATCAGGGACCTCTAGACCAGCGTTGCAGCCGCTTGGCATACAGAGTTAATCCATTGAGCGTGGCATATATCCTGCTCGAAAATGCGGTGCGCTGGACCGATGATTGTGATGGATGGAGGAAATGAAGCCGAGCATGATTTTTTCTACACAAAAGTATTGGAAATTTCTTTTGACCATTGGTTACAGAACAACAGCAATGCCGCAATGCTTAATATCTTCTAGTAGTAGGTGTTTCATTGGCTCGACACACAACGGAGACATGTCCAATCCAGCAATTGGTCAATAGGAGCAAGACACTGGTATTAGGCCAGTAATTGGCCACGTTGACCACTGACTATAAAAAACTGTATTAGGGCATTCAAAATGCAGACTCTATGATAGACCACTGACTATAAAAAACTGCATTAGGGCATTCAAAATGCAGACTCTATGATAGAGTCTAAACCTATTTATTACCTCGAACACTGTGGACTTGGAGTCTAAATAAGACTTGGAGTCTTGATTTTTCTCCCTCTTTCTTCAATAAATATACTGCCACATCAGCAAAATACCATAAATAATGGGTAATAAATAGTTTTGGACTCTGTGATAGAGTCTTGCATTGTGAATGCAGACTCCATGATAGAGTCTAAACCTATTTATTACCTCGAACACTGTGTACTTAGAGTCTAAATAAGACTTGGAGTCTTGCTTTTTCTCTCTCTTTCTTCAATAAATATACTGCCACATCAGCAAAATACTATAAATAAAGGGTAATAAATAGTCTTAGACTAGTCTTGCATTGTGAGTGCCCTTAGTAATACATGAACACATCTCCTGGCTCATCTACCAAGGCTTTGAGGCTAGTGCGTAAATCCTTCCTAAACATGACAAATCAATGCCACAGTGGCAGTTAAAACCACGTCCACGTCATTGCAAAACAGCCACAAACCAGCCTAAGGGCTATAATTGCATGGTTTAGCAACTTTAGAGGTCTAATCTAGATGGTTTAGGAGTTGGGGATAAAAATTAGACCACAGTGATAGTTGAGGGGCCAAAACTGGACTTAATCCTTTTATCTTAATATCTGCTCGAGGAACAAGCAAGTGTATGATGTTCAACGGTTCTCCCAAAAACCATCTTTATTATGCACTCCTTAAAAAAACAAAAGAAAACAAAAACCATCTTTGTTCGTTCAAAAAAAAAAAACTTCTTTATGCTTTACTTCCATCAAGATTCCGACGAGCATTCACGAACACATCACAAACTATGGGAAGTCAGCAAACGTAAATCATTACAAAAGCGCGTAGACAGGAGCTCAAATTAAATTAAAGAGCTGATGGTGCGGCGTTAATGGTTAACGAACCTAGTCAATGAGGGACCACACAGTGCGGGGTCATCTGGAGAATATACGAGATCATCTGGAGAATATACGATTGTGTATGCTTCATTCCATCAGAGAGCGTCTCAATCACTGCCTGTTGTGTTTTTT
>DXKC01023939.1:0-13739 GCA_031170775.1 Cymbopogon citratus
GGCTTCTTTGTCTTCCGTCCAGGCATCAGGTACTATTCTCATAGGTGAGATTTTATTTTGATAGAGTTCTTTTCTTTTCTCTCTTTTTGATTTTTATTCTGGCCTTTCCTTTGTAGAGGGTAATCTGCGTGTGCTTGATGAGCCTGAGGATGAGACGGAGGAGTCCCCTCTTATCCATAAATCGTAACTATATTGTTCTTTCTTCTTTTGTAGACTTGCTTTTCTTTTGTATTTTCCTTTCATGACTTTTCCGCCTTCTTGCTTCTTCCAGTCGTGTGGAGGGTTCTGGCACTACCCCCACTGTGTCTTCATCTGTTGCTGCTCCTTTGCCATTTTCTTTGCCAAAGTTGTCCTCTTTCTCCTTGTCCATTCCTTCTTTTACATGGAGGGAGGTGGGTTCTTTGAAACGTCCTCGGCGAGTTCCTTCTTTCTTTCTAGCTCTTATAATATCTATTCTCCTCTTCTTGTATTGATACTGAGAGTTCTTTCAGGTCTGCTTCTGCCGGCTCTTCTAGTGGGCCGGGTTCTTCTAGTGATCGTGGTCCTCTTCGTTCTCCTCTTCACGGAGCCTCTATTGCGGGTTCCCCTACTGGTTGGTATCTCTTCCTTTAGATACTGTTTTTGTTCCTTCTTGTTTTTCTTTATAACTCATGTTGTCCCTTTCTCTTTTTGTAGTCTCTTCTGTGCCGGTTGGATCAGTGGCCGTGGATGTTTCTGCTTCTAGGGTTTCTGCCAGTGGACCCTTACCTCCTCCAGCTACCCCTGTTACTATTGCTTCGACAGTGGTTCCCACTCTGGAAGTGCCTTCAGTATCAGCTCCTGGGAATGTTGCTTCTGATGTTGCTGAACTATTGAGGTCTTCTTCGCCTGGCTGGATTCTTTCTGATCCGGTGTTGGAGGATTTAGCCGTTCTCATCGGCTGAAATCTTTGAAGGATTGTTTTGATGGATCGTTCACCCGAGTGAGTGATATGATAAACGTGAGTTGTCTTATTTTTTTGATTTGTCTTTTTTGCTTTGCTTGTGTCTGACTTCTTCTTTCAGTCCCTTGTTCGGGATTAGGACCTTCTTTTTGGTCCTGCTGAAGCTGCTGCTACGGCGGTGAGTTCTGCTGCAGCTGAGCGAGCTAAGAAAGAACTCTCTCAGGTGCACCAGGATTTGCAACGTGAGCAAGGTCTTCGTCAAGCTGCTGAGAGTTCTAACGCTCAGCTCACTGAAGAGATGCATCGCCGTGAAGATGCATTTAAAGCCGCAAATGATGAGCTTGAACGTCTGAGGATTCAGGTTGCAAGTGAGTTGCTCTATTCCGACTTCTCTTCTCGTTGTTAGTTCTTCTTATGTTTTTTGCTTCAAACTCATCTTTGTTGTTCTTTTTCTATAGGTTTTGACCGTGAGTGCCAAAGGTGGCACAATGATTCTGAAGTGATGAAATCTACTCTCAAGCAGTCTGAGAATCAAGCTAAGTCGGTAAGGCTCTTGCATTCCCGTTGTGAAGATGCTGATCGGAAGCTTGCTTTGGCTCGCACATTGAGGTGGGATTCTGACCGAGATGTTTTTCAGGCCATCAAGCTTTCACAAGATTTGTAGGGCTAGTTGCAAGAGGCCAATGCCAGGTTTCAATCTGTATTGGGTGCTATGTCCCATATTCTTTCCTTCATTGGTCAGTCTAGTGATGAAGATAGGGACTGGGGTTCTTTTGCTCCCTTTGTCCCTTCAAGATTTTCTGCTTTCTTGAGGAGCACTCTCCGGCGCTGTATAAGCAATGTCCTTGGTCAAGTCCGGCTCATCGCTCCTGAACCCCGTCTGGAGATAATAGTTGATCCTAACCCCTCAACTGAGTATTTATCGATGGTCTCTGCTAAGGAGGAAGACATAGCTCCACTTGTAGATGAAATTGTATCTAGGGTAGATGTAGGGGATGACGCTTCTGATCCCGCGCCTTGAGCGCTTTTGTAATAACATTATGCTTCTATTCGTGCGCCTTGAGCGCTTTTTATGATGACAATGCTTTTTGTTTTGTGCGAATTCTATCTCACCTTTTAAGCTCTTTATGCTTCTTGCTTCGCCTTCTGGCTTTGAAACTGTCGGTCTTCTGGACTTTTGGCTATCAACCATAAATCTTTGTTTTTGACTTGTTTGTGTCTCTAAGAACCCGACTCATGGTCTTTAGGTTCCTGCCAGTGTTTCGGGCCTAACCTTTTTGGTTATATTGGCCTTTGTTTCCGACTAAAGCTGGGATTCTTCGTCCAGCCTTTCCTGTGATCCTAAATCGATCGTTTTGACCATGATTTAGATTGGGAGATTAACCCTCCAAGACCGAGGTACGAAACCATCTTGATCTTTTACCGAAAGTTATTCCGCTGATAGGGCCTTCGTGTGGCTTCCCTACCCAAAACCAATCGCTCTGGGACATTAGCCAGGTGAAAAAGGAGGTCGCAGAATTAGACTAATCATTTTGATTCAAAGTCTAAGACCGACAGGGGACCCTTTTCATGCCCTCAACCTGGCGCTTGGCCTAAGGTTTTTTGGATGCACGCGCCGCGTTCTATGCCCTCAACCCGGCCTATGTGCCCTGAGTTTCTTGGGACGGCGAGGGTTGTTTCTTAACATATCCTCAACCCGATCAATGGTCATGAGTTTTTTGGATCATGCGCCGCGTTCTATGCCCTTGACCCGGCCTGTGTGCCCTGAGTTCTTTTGGGACGGCGAGAGTTCTTTCTTAACATGTCCTCAACCCGACCAATGGCCATGAGTTTTTTGGATCATGCGCCGCGTTCTGTGCCCTCAACCCGGCCTGTATGCCCTGAGTTCTTTGGGGACAGTGAGAGTTCTTCTATTTCATGTCCTCAACTCGACTGTCAGCCCTGAGTTTTTTGGAACATGTGTCGCGTTCTAAGCCCTCAACCCGGCCTGTGTGCCCTGAGTTTTTTGGGACGACGAGTTGGTCTATCAAGAGCTTTTCTCAAAAAATATCATCTTTATTGCCTTTGAGTTCTTCTTTTACAAATATCTCTTTATCGGTAAAATCTCTTGAGCTGGCTGATATGCCAAGTGTTCTTCAATGGGATATCACCTTCGGTTGTCAGCTCGTACATTCCTGATCCTGTTGCTCTTTTGACTTTGAAGGGGCCTTCCCATGGGCTGAGTAGCTTGTGTCTTCCATCTTTGTTTTGGATGAGTTTAAGAACTGAATCTCCAACTTTACGTGCTTGGGTCTGAGTACTTTTGTCATAATGCCTTCTTAGCCCTTGCAGGTATCTTGCGTTTTGGAGTACCACGCAATCTCTGACTTCTTCAAGTGAGTCGAGTTCTAATCTTCTTGTTTCTTCAGCTTCTCCTTCATTGTATTGCTCGATCTTGGGTGATCCCCATATTAAATCTGCTGGTAGTACAGCTTCTGACCCATAAACTAGGAAGAAGGGTGAGTACCCTGTTGCTCTGCTAACTTGTGTTCTTAATCCCCATACAACTTTCAGGAGTTCATCGATCCACTTTCCACCATAATCTTTCAGTTCTTCATATAATCTGAGCTTCAATCCTTGTAGGATTAGACCGTTTTCTCTTTCGACTTGCCCATTTGCTTGTGGGTGAGCTACTGATGCGAAATCGATTTCTATTCCATAATCTCTTGCCCATAATGTGAACTCTTTTGCTATAAAAGGTGATCCTAGGTCTGTGATGATCCTATTGGGCATGCCGAATCTGCGCATAATGCTTTGTATGAACTTGACTGCCTTTTCTGAGCTGTATTTGACCAATGTTTTGTATTCTATCCACTTGGTGAATTTGTCTATAGCGACGAAGATATATTCGAATCCTCCTTTTGCTTTCTTGAGTGGTCCGACATGATCTAATCCCCAGCATGAGATAGGCCATGATGGTGGGATGCATATTAGGTTGTGTGTCGGGACGTGTTGTTGTCTACCAAACATCTGACACTTCTTGCATTTTTTGACGTATTCTTCTGCGTCTTTTACAGCCGTTGGCCAATAGTAACCCATGCGAAAAGCTTTGCCGACGAGTGTTCTTGATGCTGCGTAGTTTCCGCAACAACCTACGTGAATTTCGTCTATGATTTCTATTCCACTTTGCCTTTGTACGCATTTGAGCAGAACTCCTGATGACGCTGCTCTTCTGTATAGCTTGTCTCCTACCAGAACATAGTTCTTGCTCTTTCGTATCAACTTAACCCTCTCTGTCTTGTCTTTGGGTACTGTCTTGTCTTTTATATAGTCTATGAATTATGGTTGTATCCAATCTTCATATACCACCATGACTTGTCTTTGTTGTTGATCTATCTCCATCGGGTCGCTTTATGTTTCTGAACTTTTTGTTTCACCTTCTAGTTTGATTGACGGCTTCTTGAGTTCTTCTACGAATATGCCTGGTGGCACTTTTGCTCTGTCTGACCCAAGTTTTGCCAATGTGTTCATAGCTACATTTGAATCTCTTAGAACGTGGTGGATTTCTAGCCCTTGGAAGTTCTTTTCTAGCTTTCTTACTTCTGCACAATAAGCTCCCATGTTGTCCTTTGTGCAGTCCCAATCTTTATTGACTTGGTTGATAACAACTGCTCAATCTCCGTAGACTAACAATCTTTTGATGGCTAATGAATGAGCCGCTCTTAATCTGTGGATTAAGGCTTCATATTCTGCTTCATTGTTTGTGGCTTGCCATAAGATTTGTAGGACATATTTGAATTGCTTTCCTTCAGGTGATATGAATAGTATCCTAGCTCCTGCTCCGCCCAGCTTGAGTGATTCGTCGAAATACATTTTCCAATGGTCTGTGATTGGGGCAGGTTCTTTCTGGGTAACCTCTGTCCACTCGGCTAGAAAATCACTTAAGGCCTGAGACTTGATTGCTGTCTTTGGTTGGAATTGTATTCCAAATGTTTCGAGTTCTACTGCCCACTTTGATATTCTTCCAGTTGCGTCTCTATTATTTATGACCTCTGCTAGAGGAAAATCTGTGACTACCGTTACTTGATGCTCTTGGAAATAATGCCTTAATTTTCTTGATGTGATGAGGACGGCATATAGTAGCTTATGTATCTGTAGATATCTAACTTTTGAATCTGATAGTACTTCGCTGATGTAGTAGACTGGCCTTTGTACTTTGTATGCATGTCCATGTTTTTCTCTCTCTACTACTATGGCTGTACTCACTACATTCTTGGTTGCGAAGATGTACAGTAGCATATCTTCTTTCTTGTTTGGTGGTACCAATATAGGTGATTCCATCAGATACTGCTTTAGTCTCTGAAAAGCTTCATCTGCTTCCTTGGTCCATTCAAACTTGCCTGTCTTCTTTAATAATTTGAAGAAGGGGATACCCTTTTCTCCTAATCTTGAAATGAATCTGTTGAGGGTTGCCATACAGCCTGTCAGCTTCTGTATGTCTTTTATTTTCTTTGGTAACTCCATGTTGACTATTGCTTGAATCTGCTTTGTGCTTGCTTCAATTCCTCGATGACTAACTAAGAAACCGAGTAGTTGTCCCGCTGGGACTCCGAAAACATACTTGTTTGGATTGAGCTTCCACCTCCATTTTTTGAGATTTGTGAAGGTCTCTTATAGGTCTTCTATCAACCTGTCAGCTTCATTTGTCTTGACAACTATATCATCCACATAGGCTTCTGCATTTCTTCCAATCTGATCTCCGAGAGTTGTTTGGATTGCTAGCTCTTTGATAAGTTGCCCCGGCGTTCTTGAGCCCGAAGGGCATTGATATATAGCAATATGCTCCGAATGGAGTGACAAAGGATGTCTTGCTTTGGTCTTCTTCTCTGAGAGAAATCAGATGATACCCGGAGCAACAGTCCAGAAAAGATAATAGGGCTGCTCCCGCTGTTGAATCTATCACTTGATCTATCCTTGGTGGGATGTATGGATCCTTGGTGCAATGTTTGTTGAGGTCTGAGTAGTCGATGCACATGCGGTACTCGGTCGTGTTCTTCTTTTCAACAAGTACTGGGTTTGCTAACCAATCCGGGTTGATTATCTCTCTAATGAACCCGGTGGCCAATAGTTTAGTTAACTCTTTTTTTATCGCTGCTCTCCTGTCTGGTGTGAATCTTTGTAACTTTTGCTTGATGGGTCTTGACCCTTTGTTGACATCAATGATATGCTCAACCGAATCTCTTGGGACTCCTGGCATGTCTGCTGGTTTCCAGGCGAATATGTCTTTGTTGTTCCTATGAAATTCGGTGAGCACGAGTTCCTATTTTGGATTGAGTTCTGCACTTATGATTGCTGTCTTCTCAGGATCTCCGGTTCCCAAATCTATCTTCTTGGTCTTGACATCAACTGGAGCTGAGAAACTCTTATTCGACTTCTTTGTGGGAATCACTGTTTCCCTTGGGTCCATCTCTGCTGTAATTGTTGCAATTTCTCTTCTACCTTGAATTCTTTCTTCTATTTGAACTGCTTGCACATCACATTTAAAAGCTTTATTCAAGTCTCCTTGCAAGGATAGTACTCCCTTTGTTGTTGGCATCTTGAGTAGTAGATATGGATAATGCGGGATTGCCATGTACTTTGTCAATGCTGGTCTTCCTAGGATAGCATGATTACATGACTCGAGGTCTGCTACTTCAAACTTGATGAACTCTGTTCTGTACTTTTCTTTGGTTCCGAAGGTGACTGGTAATGTGATTTGTCCTAGTGGAATAGCTGCCGTGCCGGGTACTATCCCATAGAATGGTGTGCTTGTTTGTTATCATCCCTTCATAGTCTAGATTCATCTTCTTGAGTGTTGATGTGAATATAAGGTCTAGCCCTGCTCCTCCATCAATCAATACTTTTGATACAATGACCCCTACGATTGTTGGTGCCAACACTAGTGGATAGCATCCTGCGTTAGCTGCGCTTGTCCATTGATCCTCTCTGCTGATGTTTATTGGATATTCTAACCAATTTAAATATCTCAGGGTTGCAGGTTCTGCTGCCATTATGGATCTGTGAGCCGACTTCTCTTGTTGTTTGCCTCTTGTACCAAGAATTCCTGAGATTATTACACATAGCTGTTTCTGTGGTTCTTGAAAATCTCCTTCCATCTTCTTTTCTTTGTTTCTTGGTTGTTCTTGCTTTCTGTCCGAGTTGTTGTAGTTGTTTCCTGAACTTCTGTAGCGGCTGTTGAGGTCGGTGCAATCTTTTAGCTTATGATTTGCCTTTGGGTGAATATGGCATTGAGCTTCTTCAAAATCTGCGAACTGTTTTTCTTTGATTCTTCTTTTTTCTTGCTCGGATATGTTGCTAAACCTTTTATTGGCTACTGCAACCGTGTTGTCTTGTCATGGCCTTTTGTCATGATTTCTATCATCGTTTCTTCCCATTCTATTCTGATAGTCTTTGTTGTCAGGGAATCTTCTTCGTGTCTTTTCTTCAGATGAAATAAATTTTTCGACTGCCTTCTTGAAGTCTTCGTTTGTCTTTGCATTTTCATAATTGAAATCTTTGAATTGCCATCTTGCTGCTATTCTGTTTGCAAAAGTTTCGATCACTTCTCTGTCAATGATTTCGTGTACTTGTGCTCTGACTTCTCCGAACCTTCTGTAGTATTCTCTTAAGGTTTCTCCTTGCTTTTGAGTAACAGCTCCTAGTTCTGCTGCTGTCATTGGATGTATGATGATGCCTGCAAAGTGATTGCAGAATTCCTTTTGTAAGTCGTTTCAGCTTTTGATGAATCCTTTTGGCAATTTGTCAAACCATTGCAGTGGTATTGCTTCAAAGACCATTGGATAAAATAGTGCTTTGAGGTCGTTGTCTCCTCCTACGAGTTCTATTGACTGGGAATAAACTCTCAGCCATTGCCTTGGTTCCATCTTTCCGTCATATTTTGAGTGATTGGATGGTTTGAATTTGTGCGGCAATTTAAGGCTTTGTAGTCTTCCTGCAAAACATGGGAATCTGTCATAGCTGTCTCTTTTCTTGTAATCCAGAGATGGTGATCTTCTGTAGTAAGATTGAGCTTCTCTGTTATGAGATCCGTATTCTGACTCGCCATAGCCTTCTTCTCTATTTATTGGTTGATCGTGTTCTTGCCTTCTGAATGGGGGTGGGTTTAGGAGGGTTCTCTGTGACCTTGGTATTTGCGAGTTGTACGGCCTTGCTCTTCCTCTAAGGTTACTACTTTGTGCTGGTCCCAATCTTTCGAATATAGATTTTCTGGGCAAGTTCTCTTGGTGGTTGCTCCCTTTGGGTCGCCCGTTGTTCTTTGTTGATGCTGCAACTGCGTCATCGAGTTCTTGAATCCTTTTTAGTTCTTCTTCCTGTGCCTTTTTTAGTTCTTCAAGTTGTTTTGCTATCTCTTCAATCTTCTCTTGTGTATTGATTTCTGCCACTTCTTTTCCCGCCTTCTTTTTGTTATAAGCTCATAGTTCTTCCTTGTATTTGACCCATGCTTGCTTCTTCTTCTTTGCCTTGTTCTTCCGACTGGCTTTGCGTCGATTTTTTGCCAACCTGGTCTGTTTTTGTTCTTCTCCCTTGTCTTCTTCTGTTTTTTCTTCTGGTGAGATTTTGGCTTCTGATTCGTTCGAGGAGCGTACTTCTGGTGCCTTTGGCGGTTCTTCTGTTTCAACGATTTTGGCCATGCAGATGGTTATTTTTTGTAGTTTTCTTCTGATCAATTTGGGCTTTTCATCTTTCGATTCTTCAGACGAGAGCCCCAGTTCTTTTCCTTCTTGAAAGGGTAATTCTTCCATCCATGTCAGTGTAGGTTCTTGGTAACGCATTTCGTTGTTCTTGTTGTAAGAATTCCATGCATAGCTCTTCATGATCTCTTCAGCTTTTCCTCTCTTGTCTTGATAGTTGTGGACTGGAGTAATTTACCTTCTGAGACTTGGCTTGCTTCTCTTTTTGTGAATGGGGCAGTCATATCTCTTTTCTTCGTATTCTTGCACGACGGAAGTTGCATTACGTAATCCATACGGGTACGAGCTTGGAATCCTGATGATGGTCTTCTTGTTTGAGACGTAATTCGTCTCCTCCTCCGACTCAGACTCAGAGCCTTCTTCTGCTTCCTTCCGTGTTGTAGTCGAAGTTGAAATTTTTTTGAATTTCTCGACGAGTTGTAATTCTTCTCGCATGTCAATCTTGGTGTCCTCGAGCTTTGGTTTGCTGATCAGGCGGCTATGGAGTAGGCCTGCTTCATCCGCTTCACAGATCCAAGACCCAAAGACGAAGGTCATTCCTTTGTTGTAACTCATCTTGAAGGAGTGGTCCGCCGAACTCTCGGTGTATAATACGCCGAAAGCCCCTACCTGACGCGCTAGCTGTCGACGTTTTATGGTCGATAGCCCACCACCGGGGTACCCGGGAGGGTGTTTTTTGTTTGGAGGGACTTGACGGATTGTGGAACTCGGCGGCTATGGCAACAGAACTAGTCGGGACAAATGATTTTATACTGGTTCAGGCCCTGTTGTGTTGTATTGATGAGTTGTGGCTGGTGTTGCTGTATGTCGTGTGACTTGTGTGCGTCATGTGTTTTTTTACAAGGGGTACCCTCAGCGTCCTCTTATAGTCTGAGGGTGGGCTGAGAGTTCTTTTGAGTCCTAGTCGTACTCTAACTAAGAGTCCTAAACTAGTTGTTTAGTACTCCTGATGTTGGAATCCGCCTAGAACTCGCAGTCCTCCTCCCTTGCAGCTCTTCGGCCTCGGTTTGGTACTGCTGGGTTGTGGGTCCGATAGCCGGGCCCACTGCCCTGAAGTCTTACATGTGGGGCACTCGTGGTGTCCCCCACCGTCACACATGTAAGCCACTTGGGCTACATGGGCCAAACTCAGAACTACTACAAGCTTCTAACGGGCTGGGATGTTACATCTGGTTAGTGTGGAAACTTAGAAACAATTTATTTTTTTAGAGACTTGGGTGTAGGAGTATGGAAATACTCTTCTGTAGGATTGATGGTCTCCTTTCAAATTGGATGATCTTGTGCCCAGCTGACAAGAAGGAGGCTTCAAAGCTTTCATCGACAAGATCAAGGAGGCTTCCACCAAAATTATGAGGCTGCTGTATGGGACCCTAAACATATTTTGAAGATGCCAAAGGGAGATAACGATCATGGCACTTGGAGGCTCAAAACAGTCAAAGCCCGGTTGAAACACTGGTGGGAGAAACTAGACAGAAATCTGAATCTACAGTGAAGATGTGAGAATGACTGGGCAAGGCTGCTTCAACTTTGTTGTTAATGTGGAAACTGTCAGCGTTTGAACTTGTCACGGTCCTAACCCCCCTCCCCGGAACAAGCAGGCCAACTCAGGCCCAAGAGGAGATCAACGCCACATCAACCGCCGCAACATGTGGCCCAGGCGCCGCTGAAAGCTCTTGTTTGGTTTTGGGTAATTGATGACACACCTAATTGCTAATGGTTTTACTAAGTGGATGTAGAATATATTAGCAACACATGATGATGGAGCTAGGTGGTATGGTGATGACCACAAGATCATGGATGGACATGGTGGACATATTGATTGATCAAGTTCCAAAGAGCGAAAAAGAGCCCGTGGAGATCAAGGCAAAGGTATAACTTGATAGGGCCTTTTTCGGTTTGGTGATCGAGACACTATAGAGAGTGTAATGACATTTAGGATTGATAGCCATACTATCAAGAGGGAAAGTCACGGTTACCCTGACGTCTAAGTGCCTCTAGATCAAAATTCATTGCATATGCATTTGTGATCTTGAGCACTAACTTGGAGCCTTCGAAAATATTTATGAAAATGCTAACACACACTTGCACGAAGTGGTGTACACTTGAGGTGTTGGCACATTTGAGAAGGAGGCATTTCGAGCTTGTCTCTGCTTGTTTTTCAAGCGCCAGACACGCCATGACCGAGCGTCGGACACCGGTCGGGAGTACGGCCCGTTGTGCGTAGTTGACAGAGTTGTGGAGGTAGCTGAAAGCTCTTGTTTGGTTTTGGATAATTGATGACACACCAAGTTGCTAATTGTTCTACTAAGTGTATGTAGAATATATTAGCAACATGTGATGAAGGAGCTAGGTGGCATAGAGAGGACCACAAGATCATGGTGGATGGACATGGTGTACATGTGAAATGATCAAGCTCCAAAGTGTTGAGAAGAGCCCGTCGAGATCAAGATAAAGGTATAACTTGATAGGGTTTTCGGTTTGGTGATCAAGACACTATAGAGAGTGTCATCACATTTAGGATATATAGCCGACTATCAAGAGGGGAAATTCACGGTGTTTTCGAGGTTTAAGTGCCACTACGTCTAACTCATAGAGCATATGCATTTTCATCTAGTGTCTAATATTTAACCCTTGGGATTGACTTGGGAGGCAGCTAACTCATGTGCACAACTGATGGAATACTTGGAGTTAGCTCACATGCACAAGGTTGAATGCAAAAGAGGAGTTATTCAGGTTTGGGGGCACAACCCTAGGGGTGGCTGTGCACCACCCTTGCCATGGCTGTGACCTCAGGCACTTGGCTGTGGCTGGTTTGTGGCTGACTGCCACTATAGTGGCTGTGCACCGCCATAGGGGTGGCTGTGCCACCGCCGCTGGCACAGCCCCTTTTTACCCGAGACTAGCGATGAAAACGGATCGGATACAGACGGATATTACCGATATCATATTTGTTTTCATATTTCTGTTTGGATTTGGATTCGAATACGGATAATATCAACTTTGCCGGATAGGATATGATTGGGCATCAACATCACAAATATACGATTTGAGTATTCGGATATGGATACAGTATCGGATGTTGAATATTCAGACTCAAATACGGACAGATTAAAACCCCTCTAAACGAATTCGGCCTCAAATACGGTCGGAAAATATCCGTACCACTTCCATCCCTGCCCGAGACTAAAGGCTGCAGGAGCGGTGTTCGGTGCTTTGGTCATATCTCCTAGCTCGGAACTCCATTTTCGATGATCTAGGACTCTTTGGAAAGCTAACAAGATACTCCAGAGCCTTAAGGTGGTGGTGATCTGTTTTGGGAAAGTTTTGGTCACCGCCCTGTTCGGTGACCATGGCTGTGTGGCACAACCACTTTTTTCCAGCGAGTATTGATTTCGTGGGTTTGTGCTAAAGGGACACAGCCATAGGGGAGGCGGTGCCACCACCACCCATGTCTGGTGCCCATGCAGGAATAGAGATGATGGGGATAATGGCTAGTTTTGGAGTTTGGGCTATAAATAGTTGGTGTGGCTGGCCTTTGTCACTCTCTTGGCACTCCAAACATTTGTGCACACCTCTTGAGGGCTGGGAAACACACTCCACTCATCTCCTTGCATCGTTGCTTCATTCTTATGAGATTGAGTAAGATTCAAGTGCATTTTCTATAGAGTTGCATCTAGTGGCACTTGTTCTTCATGTTTGCTGCAGATTTCTTGTTACTCTTGGGTGATTCCCGTCACCCTAGACGGCTTGGAGCAGCGGCGGTGTTGAGCTCGAGTTGGAGACTTGTTCAAGGCCACACCGGTGATTTGTGAGGGGTTCTTGAGCCTTTCTCATAGGAGATCGCAATTGGCTACTCTAGTGGATTGCTCATGGTTTGGAGGATCCCCATCTTGTGTTGATAGTGCCGCCCCAGCTATGAGATTGGCTAAGAGATGCCATTTAGCGGGCACATCTCCAAGTGGGTGTATCACCACAACGAGGACTAACTTGCCGGGAAGCAAGTGAACATGGATATCAGTGATCAAGGCCAAGCTAGCTCAAGCAATCAACTCCAAGTGCTTCAACCATCCAACATTATAAGAGATCATCCTCTAGATCATATCATTGGTGATATTTAAAGAGGTGTGCAAACTAGATCAAGATTGGCTACTATCTGTGAGCACTACTCTTTTGTATCATTTATGGAGCCAACTAAGATACAAGATGCATTGAAAGATGCCGATTGGGTAAATGCCATGCATGAAGAGCTAAACAACTTTACAAGAAATCAAGTTTGGGAGCTTGTTAAGAGGCCAAAGAACAACAATGTGATTGGCACCAAGTGGGTCTTCAAGAACAAGCATGATCAAGATGGCTTAGTTGTGAGAAACAAAGCAAGATTAGTTGCACAAGGGTACACTCAAGTTGGAGGTCTTGACTTTGGAGAAACCTATGCACCGGTTGCAAGATTGGAGGCAATTAGGATTTTATTAGCCTATGCTTGTGTCCATAACATCAAGCTATATCAAATAGATGTGAAGAGTGCATTTCTCAATGGGTTTATCAATGAATTGGTCTATGTTGAGCAACCACCCAGTTTTGAAGATGAAAAGAAGCCCAACCATGTGTACAAGCTTAAGAAGGCATTGTATGGTTTGAAGCAAGCACCTAGAGCATGGTATGAGAGGTTGAGAGATTATCTCCTCTCTAAAGGGTTCAAGATGGGAAAGGTGGACACCGCTCTTTTCACCAAGAGGATTGGCAAGGACTTGTTTGTGTTGCAAATCTATGTGGATGACATCATATTTGGCTCAACCAACCAAGGTTTTTACAAAGAGTTTGGAGAAATGATGGCAAGTGAGTTTGAAATGTCTATGCTTGGAGAGCTTAGCTACTTCCTTGGACTTTAAATCAAGCAAATGAAGAATGGCACATTCATAAGTCAAGGAAAGTACATCAAGGACATGATCAAGAAGTTTGGCTTGCAAGATGCTAAACCAATTAGCACATCTATGGGCACCAATGGTGGATTGGATCTTGATGATAGTGGCAACATGGTTGATCAAAAGCTATATAGATCAATGATTGGAAGCTTACTCTATGTCACC
>DXKC01023950.1:0-28282 GCA_031170775.1 Cymbopogon citratus
CATGCCTCATCTAGCCCAGGCCCAGCCGCAACCCACTAGGATCCGTAACATTAGTTTAGGCTGGCCGGCGATGCCGGCGCAAGTCCGCGCTCGGGTTCGTTCGCGGCGCCGACGGGCGAGGCGGCGGCGGCGGCGCAAGGAGGTCTCGGCTGCGACGGCGGACGGGCGGCGTTGATGGCGGCGACAGTCAGCGGCGGACGGGGCCATGGACGAAGGAAGACGGGACGGCGGGGACGGACGGTGGCATGTGCGGCGCGCGGCAGAGGGGACGGGACGTGTGGAGTCGGGCGTAAGCAAACCGCCGATGGGCGACGAGGATGCACCACCCAGCGATCGTCGATCGAAGCCATTATAGCTTCCTGAGAATTGACTTATCATCCAGCTGTCGGAGCTCAGCTACCTGTAAGTTCCGGCCTTCGGAACAATTTTGATTAAGAACAAGAAGCTCAATTGCCCTCTTTGATTCAGAAGATGCACCAGGACAGCAAACATCCATATCTGCACTTTTGATTGCGCACTGACCACATTAGCGACTCAGCTTTAAACAGTCTAAAATGGTTTCTGCTCTGAACCCGGAGTTGGTTTGCCCTTAAGTATGTTATCTGTCACATATCGTCGCCGTTTTCATCATCTCCATAAATCAATAAGTAAAAACAAAGTATCTAGAAATTGACACCAATTGGCATATGCAAATTAGCGAAGTTAAATCATCTCAAACTATTCAGTCTTCAACTTGCTAGTTGCTAGATGGTCCCGCCGCCGCCCGTTCCATGTCCGTCTGCTGTCGCAGATGCTACGAGGCCGTCTGCCCGTCGTCGCCGTCTCCGGCCCCTGACACCGCCCGTGCACACTACGAGGTCATCGGTCATCGCTAGAGCACCGCCGCTGTCTACGGTCACCTCGGGTTCCCGTTCGTACGAGAGAGATGGGGTCAGACTGTCGGGTAGGTGTGGGAAGCCGGCTGGGACTGGGCTGGATACAGATAGGGCCGAGTCCAGTCCAGAACCAAATGAAATTAATTTTAATTAATTAACCAGACGCTCTGGGATTAGTACAATTTTGTCAAAAAGGACCACCGGAGCAAATCCCTCACTTTAATTAACCCATAGGCAAAACAGTCGAACTTGAGATCCAAGCATCTGTTGGCCTTGGGCAATTCGTGACTTTACTTTGCCTCGATGCAAAGCTTCACGACGATCCACGTGCCTTCTCCTGTTACTACTAAAACTCCTACCAGGTTTTGTGGCCCAAACCTAAAGACATGTCCATCTAGTAGTTTTGAGGCCTAAACCACTAAACAGCCTAGAGAAGCACATCTGCTGCACATCCTCCACAAATCTTGAGATTTCCCACTGTTGTCCTCAACCGCCCGATCAACAAAGTCCTCTTGCGCTTCCGTTTGACTTGGTCAGCCATCATCATCTTGACTTGGTCAACATGGTACTCCGTTTCATGTGCTCTTGCTTGTTAATTTTCTCAAGTGTGTAAGCCACCACGATCAGCCTTCCAACCATCTTGGTCCCTATGTTAAGACTTTAATTTACGTCCATCTTTGGGTGCTCGTAGTTCATAGGCATGGAACATCTTTGTTTATCCTTCTCCATGTCAGCAACCATCTCTATGCTCTACTATATCTGCACCAGGACACACAAGTGGCATGTGGCACACATACTTACGCGCAATGGTTAGTCACCAAACTTAACCAAAACCATTATTATTTCTGGTAATGACTTATCACAAACATGACACACAATGGCATATATAAACCTTGTGTTCACAGCAATAAGCTCGAATAGAGAGCTAGCTGGAGAGGAGGGATATAACTAAACTATTAGTCGCGCACAACGGCTGAAGAGAACAAACTCCAGCCACACCCAGCGAGAGCAATGCCTATCTAGAGGGGCTTCAACAACCATCTGCGTTCATGGCATGCTTACTATGCCAATATATACATATACACCCTCAATCCCCTAAATAATTGCTGTCTTCGCTTCTGTGGGAGTATATATAAAATACGCCACATGGCACATGCACCACCAGATGATGTAGAAGTCTACCCACAATCATTGAAAGAAACTAAACTGAAAAAAATTACGAAAATTACCGAAATTTTTTCATTTCGGGACATTCCTGATCAATTACGCCAGTCATCTCTAGCGAATTAAGACGAGTATGCCATCCAACCCTGCATACTGAACTGAAACTGCACAAAACCTATCAGGACTACATATAATTGTAACATACCAACAATCTATATATATCCATTACGAAGAACTTGTCACTGACTCGGATCCATTGCTAACACGTCGTATACTCTCCCCATTCGCTGCTTCCATCTTACTCCTGAGATGGTCCTGGGACCTCTAGGTACTGAAGTACATACAGGTCGTCATCATCCTGGACAAAGGCTCCTCCAACCTCCGTGCCGTCGGCCAACATAATTTTGCATATTCCGTTGCCGAAGCAGGAGATGAGGCCATGTTCTCCGTCAAGCTGGCGGACAGAGATGAGGCCATCCTGCAGACCCTCCACGAGCTGCACGTTGGGGATGCTGAACTTCTCCGTCTCTATGCGTCCAAAGCCGAGAATGGGTACGTTTCTACCATCTGCCAGCGTTGCTGACAAGGGGGGATTGTAGGCCCGAAAGCCCTCAAGGAGCCAGATGTTACCCACAGCGTGCCTAGTGGTGCCGGAGTCTAGGATCAGACGTGCTACGGACCATGCAATTTCGCACGGACCATTGGCGCCGCTCAGATCTGCCCTTCTTGGCAAAAGTCGTCTCAGAGGAGCAAGCACACTACCTGGCGACGGTGTTATCCTGGCCCTAAAATTTGAAAAAAATAAACTTTCTGAGGATTAAAATTTATAAGAAAAAGGTTCTACAAAGCCCTCCGAATAACATCGAAGCAAATCATGAAAGGAAAGGAAACTATACTAGTCGGAATATATATTTATTATTTTTATTCTGTGAAATAAGACAATAAAATCTTTTTTATTTAATTATTGCATGCGGGATCTATTTGATACAGTAAAATTTTTCATTTTGCAACTTTGGACATGATAAAATTTAATTAGCATAATTTGGACATGACATGCCATTATTGAATAATTGGATTGGTACATTAATTTGTGTTTGGCCCAATGTAGTGACATGATTTTGATTTAATTTCTCCTAATAACATACATGGGATAATTTAACCGACTAAATTTGTGAGCAACGTTGGTGCCATTGCCGTGTCCCCGCATGCACCAAAAGGAATGGCTGCTATCCTGTTTTGTTTCTACAATTATGAAGGGATCGATAATATCCCTTTTTTCAATTTCAAGATTAATTAATTAGTTCAAGAAAAAATTAATTAATGGCTCAGATTTGTTAAAAGTATTACCTTCTATGGATTAGTGTTCCTGAATTACTAGTTTGATTTCTACATACAAGAAGGTAAAATTGAAGTAATCATACATACCTTCTATTACTCCTGATTGTAGCAGCAACATCGTCCTGGTGGTGAAAATTAAATTGCATGGAAGAAGAGGCAAAGAACCGTTCGATCAGCACCATTTATTTTGTACTGAGCAAAGCTAGGATATAAATAATTCCATATGACCTAACCGACTTTCGTTCTTTAGGATCACAATGCATATAATTATTCAAAATGTATGCCTCCATTTTTTTAAAAATATACAGAGACGATTCCAAGTTATAGGATGTTTGACATTGACATGTTGCTTCTATTATACATCTAGACATAGTTATATTTAAGAGTATAACAAAAAGCATGATTCTACAAAAGTCAAATCTCTTGTAATTAATAATGGTGGGAGTACAACAATTTTGGAGTAGCTAATTACATTGTTCGAATCATTTTCTATTTATGTAGTTAACACATGGTTATTATTTTTTAAAGATATCTAGTAAACAGTATAAAGGTATAGTCTTATTCCATAGATTTGATAATATATCTTGTAAGGGATACAAAGTATGGTTTAAAATTAATGACTCATCATAAATCCACAGTCAGATTCTTCATGGTAAATTTTTTATACTATTACATGAATTTATGGTTATGTAGTCATGGTCACATTTTGTGTGCATTCTTACTGGACACAAAGATTATGCATACAACAAACAAAAAACAGAAGACACGGCTCACGGCATGCTTGGAGAGAGCAGCATAATAATAGGCAAATTTGGTCGTGGGACAATTGACGAAAATAAATTGGCTGCGACACACCGCCAACTGCAATATTAGCTGCCGGAAACTTGAAAATCAGACTCATTGGCTGTAACACACTGCCCCCATTAAGATATAATTTTTGCTGGTTTTTAGAGAGAAGGTAGGATAAATGCCCTAGCTACATGCCTGCCTTATCTTCTTCGTGCTGCCGGCACCAGGCCGCTACCTCCCCACCACCATGATCCGGCGAGGATCGACGATCACCATTGTCCTGACAATTCCGTTCATCTTCTATCACGTTGCCACATCTGGCACACAACCGCTGGAGCCGCAGCTGCCACCCCCACTGTGCAGCCACGGCGCAGCCTCTCTCACTGCCGCCTCCCTGTGCCTCTGCATAACGCCGTTGCCATAGCCAAACATCGCAATGCCATATTTGGGCCACTGCTGCTGCCCCGGGACACGCCCCGTCGCCAGGACCCGCCACTCCTTGGCATCCCAAGAGTGCACGCGCACACTGCTACTGCATGCAGTGAGCTGCAGCTGGTGTCTCGCACGGGTGCGGCCAGGCGCTGCTGTAGGCTACCATTGGCTCTGCCTGTCCCTGATGCCGCCGCGTGTCGCCTGTTGGGCGACCAGCTATGCTCAGCTCCTTCTCTCCCCTCTGCGTGAGGAGCTGCACAGCCTCCCATGGCTGCCATGGCTCTTCAAAGAAGGACCGGTGCGAGGAAGAAGATGAGGGCAAACACATCATTTACCTGCATTCTCTCTCATAACTAGCGAAAATTATATTAACAAGGCGGTATGTTACAGGAAACAAACCGATTTCCAAGTGTATCACAGCCAAATATCCCAGTTTGCGGCCGTTGTGCTGCAGCTGATTACATGTTTTTCTTGTATCCCACGGGCAAAATTGCCATAATAGTAATACTTTAAAAGAACCAACTGTGAGGCGCAGGGCAGTGGTACGCACCGTTTGTTTCCTCCCTGTGCAAGAAGAAAGCATAGAAGCCTCCCAGCTCGGTGATTGCGGCTATCGCCCACACGAGGGTCCGCACCGTCTGGGTCATGATGGCCGCTATCTTGTAGGAATAAACACAGATGAGCAGCGCCGTCAGCACCCATATGGTCACTTTCAGGCGCTCTCTAGTTGGGGATCCTGGCAGCGCTTTCTCGAAACGACGCAGGCACAAGAAGAGCAGGACGAGGTCCATATACGAGAACACCACAAAGCCGAGTGCAGCTAAGCTGTCATCTGACCGGTGGATGGCCG
Organism: Cymbopogon citratus; assembly: GCA_031170775.1. Lineage (NCBI taxonomy): Eukaryota > Viridiplantae > Streptophyta > Magnoliopsida > Poales > Poaceae > Cymbopogon > Cymbopogon citratus. The sequence continues at coordinate 5,449 of DXKC01023950.1, forward strand.
TGCCCGAGTAGTTGGACGTCAGGAAGGCTAACCCCAACACCATCATCCATAAGAAGGTGCCAGCTTGACCGGAGTCTGCTCGATCTTCGATCTGCCCTTCATGGTCTTCCTTTGCCTTCATATATTCAGGCAGGCAGGGAGCGGAAGAACAAAGCGAGAGAACACGGAAGGAACCCACGCACTGCTTCTCTTGGATTGACTATCACTCGATCCTAATTGGAATGATTGGGCAAGGGTTTCATGTTTCTTCTCTATCTTTCTATCTATCTCTCTCTCTTAGGCCGTTATGTTTGATGACTTGTTCTAGTTCTATTTTATTCTATACTAGTACGGGTGGCACTCACACGGACTGGGAAGGCAGAGAGAAGCTTCTGCTGACTTTCGCGGTAAATTCTAATTGGAGCGTCACTATCCTGACGTTTGAGCGCAAAGTCCACTGGGCATCATGGTCAAAATAATCGAATGAAGCGCCACGGCTCTATGCCTCTATTGGACGGGCAGGCAGTGTAGTCGTCGATTATTGATAAGGACGGAGGGTGCAAGTGCACCGACCGACCCAGCCAACCTTTCGTGTGTAATCAGGCGAAGGCTCATGCTATGTCCTTCCTGCCATACCCCTCTTCAGCAAAGCTTGGCCATGGCGTCGCTTCCTCCATCTTCCTTCTTGTACCACTACTTGCTGGGACGTCTACTTGCGCTCTTCACTTCTCCTGCAGTGTGCAACAGCTGCGCCGCTGATGATTTCCAGCCTCCCAGGTACGTGTGCACAACACTGCAGATGTCTCCGATCCTATGTCCCAGTATATATCTCCTGAAATGTTCATGAACACCAAGTCCGGGTACCACCTCGTAGTGATGTAGTCCAAGTGTTATCGTCGATTGCTAGTTTTTGCTACTAATTAAGGTTGTCGAATTATGTATATATATGCTTCGTAGACGTGAGGACGACACAGTTGTTGAGGTCTCCAAAAGCATTGCTGCCAGATTTGAGAACGGCTCAGAAGAGGGTGAAACATCGCAAGGCGATAGACACAGCCATGAGTGCATCATGCAGCTGGACAAGGGACTCAATCTGTCTGAGTACCCTTGTTTCATTTTGGATTCGGGTGCTGCCTGCCACGTCACCGGCGACAGGTCATTGTTCTTGTCGTCGTCGTTCAGAATGGTCACGGCTGCAGCAGGTAGCGCCGCCGCCTACCAGGCACGCGACGGGAGGCGATTAAATGTCACCGGTGTCGGCACCATATCAAGCGACAAGATCCATCTCCCCGACGTCCTGTGCGTGCCTGCTCTCAACCCCCGGCTCATCCGGGTTTCAGTGCAGCAGCTAGCGAAACGCGACTACCTCGTTATGTTCGGTGGCGGCCGGTGCTATGTTAGGGAACAGAGTAGCGGTGAGCTCGTCGGAAAGGGCCGGTTGTACGACAAGGATGGCCTGTATCACCTCGAGTCCCTCGGCATCCCGCCAGACAACCCCGACGGAATGGATACCGCTGCATGATCTAGTGGTATAGTGATCGGGAAAGCTTCATATGCTATATATTGTCGTGATACATATATATGTTATTACAGGTCATTTGTGTAATATTTGTACAAGTATTTGCATAATTGCTTTTACCAGGCGGCCTGTGTAATATACCAATAACTTCAAAATTTTAACTTCGAATGAGAATCAGTGTGCTTGATTCGAATGGTTGGTTAATGAAGTAATCACTACAACACGATCTTCAGTAATGGAGATTCACTGCCTACAGGTTTGACTGCACCACTACTCACCCGACTGCAGAGTGCTCAACTGATGCATTTATTAGCACCACCATCCACCAAGAAGAAATAACACCAGGTGGAATTCAGTACTCCGGCAGTCAAATCAAATTCATCAAACAAACTTCAGACCAATTAAGTAGCAGACAGATAGTCACACATAAAAACTCAGTACTAGAGTATATAACAGGTACATATCAGAAAAAAAATCATCAGCGTAGGTTTTATGTGGTTTAGAGACAAGGTGAGACCAGATGATGTCACACGAACATGGGCCGTACACCATGGCGAAGAAAACGGGTGAACATGGGCTCGGGCTGGGGTGCCACCGCCATCGCCGTGGCTTTGGCTGCCCCTGGTGGGCCTAGGGGCCACCCTAGGCCGCACGCGCTCGGGGGAAGGGAGGGTGCCTCACGACCTGCTGTCATCGCCGTTGGTCTCGCCATGTCATCATTAGTTCCATATCGAGTTGCTTTAGGTTCATGGGAAGATTGAGAATGTTAGGAAATAGAGTTTGTTAAAGATTGGGGAAAAAGAATCCATATATATAAGGATTCCATAGTTTGCTTAGAAGTCAAGTCCCTAAAAGGTATATACTAAAGAGATGTAATCAATTATAATCAAGTAATAGAAGAGCGAAACCTCCTTTCTATTCTCTCTCTCTCTCTCTCTCTCTCTCTCTCTCTCTCTCTATCTCATGCCGCCGCTCCTACCCTAGGTGCGCCGTGGCGCCCCCTGCCACCCGTCGTCGCTGCGCTGCCCCATATGGGGCCATCTGCGGCCGGCTATGGCCGCCGCCCGCCTTGCCGGCTATAGCCAACTTTAGCCGCAGCAGCACCGCCCCTGCCGGCCGCCACCAGCTGCCTAGCCGCCCCCGTCGCCGTCACCATGCCACATCAGGGCCCCCGACCAAACCCTAACAATTGGTATCCAGAGACCACCTCGATCCCCACGCCGCTACAATGGCCAATAATGTGCCCTTCATGCAACTCTTTGCCAAATTCTCAACGTCTGTAACCACTGTTGCAAAGATGGACAACACCATTGCTAACGTCACCAACATCGAACTACGAATATTTTTTTATCACGCTAGATTTTTTTTTTCTAAAAGATTGTTCCCGTCACCACAAGAAATGTGTAGGTTTATGATGTTTATCAGTGGCAGGGCCAGAAATTTGCAGCTGGGTATGCCAATGTACAAATTTTTGAAGCCAATATGCCATAACAAATCCATAATAATAACCAACAAAGTACAAGGTCGAAATACAAAAGGCACGGCGCCGGTTGTATTCTGCATATGAGCATTTCATGTTGCCGTGCTATCTTCACAGCCTTTGCGGGATGTTGCCCTCGAATCCAAGATGAAGACGCTGCTGCTACGTGGAGGAGGCATGGCGCCGGTGTTCTTCTGCAAGATGCACTCATGGCTGTGCTTGGATCGTTCGTTGCTGGGCTGGGGCTGTGTTGTTGGCCATCTTTAGCAATATCTTGTTGCTCTGGACCTGTAGAACAGGTTTTCGGCCGGTCCAGAAGCCTTTGATTTGTGCGCTTCGGTCTGCGAAAACAATTTGGTTCAGCTATTAGCGATCCATGCGCTCATGGTGCTAGAACATGCTCGCTAATTAGCATGGGCGTGAGGAAGTTCTGAGATGAGACACATGCATCTGGTGTGCGTGCGTGCGTACCTGGCACATAGGATGATGTCTTCTGATGCCATGGCGATCTCTGATAGTATATAACTTAGTTCCCAAGAGGAGTGGGAGGAGGAAGAGGAGGTGGCGATGCCATGGTGGTGTGGTGAGAATGAAATCCCTTTTGTTCAAAGGAATAGCTTTGGCAAGAAGCCGATGACTGGAAATCGTCAGGTTTTATTACAGACGAAGAGTTGAGCGGGTAGGGGGGTAAAACCCCACCTGTTCCCTCAAAAAAAAAAAAGAGTTGAGCGGGTGGCCCCAACGACTCATCTGTCTGCCGCCAATAGCCCTGGTGGCGTGCCGGCCTGTAGCTCCTTTGCGACTCGTTCAAAGTTTATTGCTGCCAATACGGACGACTTGGGGTGCTCGCTCAATGTTTTAACTAGCACGCAAGTGTGCGCACTACAACCAATGAGGAGTTTTAGGGCCTGTTTCGTAGAGATTATTCCTAGCATGACAAAACTGAAAACAAGCTCATCCTACCATACGAGCGTCTACATTTGGCTGTTTCAAACACCACGTTGAGAGAGGAGAGACAAGAAGTTGAAGCATATAGGCCCCGTTTGGCACACGGCTCAACTTCACTTTGAAACGGTTACTTATAAAAAAATAGCTTCATTTTTTTGATAAAGGATAATCAATATCCGGTATCTACACACAGGGATGTACACAACCAACTATTATAAAAAGAGAAAAAACAAAAGAGAGAAAAGCTATAGTCTTATACATAGACCAGGACATTACACAAACGGTAAATGGTTCCACCCTCTAGTTGATCAACGAGAGGGTGTCGTTGGCTTGCTCTTCACGCTGCAGCTGAGTCCCGAATGCCACAGTGCAGGGCATGGCTAGGAGCAGGCGTGCTTGTGTTGATGCCTTCAAGAAGGTAAATGACGCCCGTAGACACCATCATCAACGACTGAAAGCACCAGGCTCGTATGCCCCGAGACCTTCCTAGCAAATGCATCAAGCTCAGGAAGGCTTTCCAGGGAAGGGGAAATTACAGCGACGCCTCCAAGGGGGAATATAACGCCGATTGCGTCATCGCCGCTGGCCCAGAACCAGCCAGGCAGGGTTTTCACCCGTATTTCAAGATCCTACAAAAGCACATCCAAGCCGAACCTGCAGACGACAAGATGCCAGAGATGATCAGCAGAGTCTTCACCAGATGCAGCGAGGCAGCAGAAAAGTAGGGGGCGGTCGGCAGGCGCTGTGCCTAACCGCGGCCGCCGCAAGCCAGATCTGTGCATGGCGTCCTTTTATGTGGACGTCGGAGCTGACTTGCGGGCCGCTTGGTAGCGACGTGGTCTCGAGCCGAGTGCCTGGTGGAGGGTTGATCTAGGCCACGACCTCGTGGGAGGACAGGTTGGACGGCTTGTTGAGATGGCCGGTGCCAACACCACCATCCCCATCCGGTGCCCAGGAGTCCAAATCAACCCCCAGGCGCTGCCAGCTGCCACTGCAGTAGGGCCCGCTGGCCAACACTGGGGAGGATCCCGCGGCCGCCAAGGCCAAGGATCAGGCCAGCAAAGGTCAAGAATCAGCCCCAGCTGCTGCTGTTCGCCACCAGGCGACAGACCTCAGATCCAGAGCCAGGGGGCCGGATCACCCCTAGATCGCCGAAGAAGAGGGGCTCCCCACCGTGGCCGCCCCAGACACCGGACGAGGCTGGGAGGGGGTGGGGGAGGCCGCTGGGAGCCGGATCCACCAGCCAGACGACCGGATTTGGCCGGCCCCGACTCACCCGCTGCCGCCGCTAGGTCATCAGCACGCCGGAGTGGAGGTGAGAAGGGGGCAGAGGAGAGGGGGGTGGAGGGAGGTGGACGCGTGGCCGCCGCCGCGGGAAGGGGGCGGCGACGGCGGCCTGAGAGGGCCGGTGAGGGAGGGCCCGGCGGCGGCGAGGTCACGCCCCCCGAGTCGCCCGCGGAGGGGCGGTCTGGGGTCGGGTCACTTCTAGGACATGGTCATCCTCCAGAAGTATTTGGCAATTGATTAGCCGCTAATCTCTGCCTAATAATAAAACAAGATAAAAAATAGCTTCATGACCAGCATTTTCTATGAAGCTAAATTTTATTTGGCAAAATAACTTCACAAGATAAGACAAATCTCTAACTAATAATAAAACAAACAAATTTCAGTCTACCTTGCAAAAGATTTCTTGTCCGCCAAACCGTGCTCCATGCAAAAAAGAAAAGAAATCAAATCAAAAAGGAAAAGGAAAGCAAATTCGAAAAAACAAAGAGCAGACAGGCGTACAACCATGCAAAAAAAGGAAACTTCCACGCCTCCTATATGACTGGGCTGCATGGAGCCTTATATAACAGACCGGCCCTCACTTCCTAGATGACTGGGCCACATGCAGCATAGCAGACTGGCCGTAATTTATTTTAGAGGCCAAAGTGGTGCCAAAAAAGTACGCTCCTGGTTTGACTTGTCTTCGCCGTTCGCCCTGCGCCCCTGCGTACGCTGTCACGCCGATCGCCATTCGACGACGCCGGACGCCACTACGCGATCGATACGGATCTGATCAGAATTGTCCACCTCGTCCTCGTGATCACGTCTGGATTGGTTCCGCTTCAGGTGAGACCAATCGTGTCCTATGCCAATACGCAATACGGATCAATTCGTGTACACCCTACGCTTTTGAATATGCATAGGGGTACGAATAGATATCCGCAAATTTATCTTCCTAAACTAAAACCTATAGGAATTCAGGATTTAAAAAAAAACTTGGACTCGAAATGTTTTGCTACATCTCCCCATTTGCGATATTTGAAGCCTTTACCTGTTCGAGTCCCTCAATTTTCCATAGCCTAAGAGCTATAAATTAGAAATTAGAGGATTATTTATGTCAATCTCCCATTGATGACACAAATTCATCAGCTATACTCGTGCAATTTAGATATTGTCTTCCAAATACCATATAAATTAAATCAGATTTGAGAACATATTAAAATGGATGACATAGGAATATAGATCCCGTGGCATCGCACAGGCATTTTTGCTAGTAAATAATATAACTATAATATCCTCTATATATTTTTATCTATTTTTTGGTCACGGGATGCTTTCCCCTTCGCACCGCATTCCGCCTTGTTCGGCCGTCCAGAGAACCGCACAACTGAGGCCGTGATGGCGTGAGCACTCCCTAGCGGCACTGCCCGCGCCTTCCCTGGCCACAGACCAGAGTTACTCAGTTGGTTGCACCCTGGCGGCCACACACACCGGAAGGATGCGATGCCCGCGCCTCCACATCTACTCCGTGCATTCCAGACAGGGGCTGAGCCTGCAAGTCCAACTGGGCTAAGCTCATGCCTGCCAGTGGCAGAGCCTCTGGTGTGTGGCGGCCATGCTTGACGAGGCCATGTCTGTCTCCTCCGTGACTGCCTCCGCAAGTGGTGCAAGGCAATGTCAGCTTTGAGCTGTCCCAACAATATTGGCCGATGACCCTCGTCGGCCAAGCCTGCGTCCCTGGGCCCCTGCAGTCGTGTACCTCAGTCAGCCATGCGCCCCAACAGTCGCGACATCCATGGCGTCTGCAGCTATGCCCAATTCTCAGCTTTCCTAGATCCGCGACGTTTGCAGCTTCCTGTGGCTTGAGCTCTCCCTAGCGTCTACCTACTCCTGCCCTAGCGGCCACAACACTCGCTTCTTCCCCATGGCGACACTCGCTTGTGTGCGGTGTCATGCATGGTCGTAACACTCGCTCATGCCCGGCGGCCTATAGCGTCTGGTCCCAACAGCCGTGGCGAGCCTTAGCAGTGGCGCCCACCCGACAAGCCTCGATGCCTGCGCATGTTCGAGCTAGGGCACATGCAGTCTTTGGGTATAACTGGGCTCCACAAGTGAGAGATGAACCGGGATAAGCCACTTTTTCAGTTTCATCTCCACTCATCTCTTTGTGAGGGGAAGAAAACTGCTTCACTCATGAAGCCATTTTGAAAATTAGTATTTATCAAGAGAAACAGCTCACAACAGCTCATGAAGCTCTTGTGAGCTGTGCCAAACAGGCACTACTACAGATTTAAACAAAGATGACGGCACCATCAGAGACGGGATTTAGCACCCATTAGAAACAACATTATACAGACGGGTTACACCATGAACCGTCTCTGGATTGGAGCTCCACAATACGCCCATCTGTGATATGTTCGTATTTCAAACGGGTGTTTTTAAGAGCCATCTCAAATATTTCGGCGACGGTTGTTTTAAATACCCGTCTGTTATATGAACTTCATCAGAGATGGTTTGTTTGTTACCTGTCTCACTTATAACACATATTGAGGCGGGCGTTAATCAGAGGGGTTTAGTATTTGTTACCCGTCTTACATATAACAAAAATTCAGATGGGTTGAATTCAGAGACGGTTTCGTTGTATACTGTCTCCAAATTCATTGCCTGTTTATTGCCGGTGGCCGGAGAGATCATCGAATGCGAGCGCCATATGCGGGGGCAGCATACGGAGATGTACACGGTCAAAATGGGCTCTGTTCTATATGGATCGCGAGCTGAGCATCAACTCAATTCGCCGGCGATGAGAGGCCTCGATCGAGCTTTCAATTTGCTGATAATCTCGCGATCGATCATATATATCGATATATATGATATGACCCCTGGCGAGAGGTCACCCATATCCTCGATCTCCACTGCCGTCCCGATGTCGCTGCCGCTAGGCCACAGATGTACTAGCTTATTGCACTCAACAATCTTTCTAAGCTGCGCCGAGGCAAACAAGAGATCCGTGCATGCAACCGCGACTGACGAGAGCGAGCCTCAAAGCCAGCCGGCGCTCGAATTCATCATGTAGATTTAGGATAAATGCTTAAGTACTTGATTGAGTGAATGTTGCTTGCTTGTATGTTTGTCGTTTCTGGAATTTATTTGCGGCACCAAATAATTTCTCTTAATTACTAGGACCTCTTCTCTTGTCTAATTGTAGTAGTGCAACACATATCTTTGTCTGTCGTGCCTTTCTTAATATAGTCCTGACATACGTAGATTATAATTCTTGGTAATATTAGTTTACATTTAATTGACGTATATACATGTACATGCCCTAGATATAGATTTATATATGCTTCGTAATAGTTTCAATTAGTCTCTACACCATTCATCTCTCCAAATTCCATTCCTATATGTCGTAGTCATATATATATACACTTATATATACATGCTAGTCATACTATACGTATACGTATTTATCATGCATCCTGTATAAGTATATGCATCCCATCGTTACCTCACCTATCTATTTAGAGAGAAGCAACGCTTATACTATATACATAATATACGTATATACACAAATGACTACTGTGTACGCTTTCTCTCCCGATCGAGCAGCACGCAGGCAGCAGCCGCTCAGGCTCGGAAGCCAGCACACCTGAGGAGCGACACCGTGTCGACTCCGCGTGCGCCGCACACGCCGTCGCTTCGACAACACCTGATCTCCCGCAGACTTCCTGTATCAAGGTCGCCTAGCCATAGAAATGGTGCAGCTCGAACACGTGAAGAAAGCCACCAGGATATTTTTGGACAGCCGGTGACCTACTGTGCGCCAACACTATTCAACGCTGACCTGCTGTGCCGAACCGACTTTCGACGCGTCGTGTTGTTCCGTCGGACAGCTGGAGCTTGCTCATGGCTGCGGGCAAGGAAGAATCTCCTGGTCGCCCAAGATATTTCCATGGCCACCGCCATGCTCTGATGCTCTGCCTATAAAAGGCCAGCGAGCACGCCATTGAAGAGGCATCCAGGAGACGAGCACGAACACGCAATGAAAAGAAAGCTGAGCCCCTGTTGGAATCACATGCATGGGGACGTCGAAGAGGGCGAAGCTCAGAACTCGGAGCCGCCGTCGCCGAGGCCTGCAAGGGTGCACTGCGACCCTGCCTCCGCCGGCCGGAGCCGCGCCTGCCGAGCCATCTTCATCGAAGTCGGAGCTACCGTCACGCCGCTGGTGCCGGGATCGAAGTCAATGAGGTCGCTGCCGAAATAAGAGCTCTCTTTGCCAACGTGACCACGTGAGTGTGAGGACGAAGCTGAAGCCACTGACGCCTCACGTTCGCCGAGCAAGAGCCACTGGGAGCCAAACGCTGCCGTTGCCAAGGCCGCCGCGGTGTAGACGCCGCGGACCAAGCTGGAGCCATGGTCGGCACTGCCGCCGCCCAGCTACTAGAACTGCCGAAGAACCACTGTACTGGAGCCATGGTTGGCACCTTCGCCGCCTAGTTGCCGGAGGCCGACGTAGTTCGCACCCAGCCGCGCGCAAGGACAATGCCGCCAAGCACCCGTAGCACTGCTCTGAAGCAACGCCGCCGGAGCTTCTGCCATACTAAGCGGCACTGCCGCCTCGGATCTCGGCGAACCATCACTGTCGAAGCCGCTCGGCCGCTGCCGACGCCACGCGCTGGAACAGAGCGCCAACCACACTATCAGGACTGAGGCCGTCCCCATCACTTCCCCTTCTCGTCCTCCACCTCTGGTGCTGTCTCCCTCTCTGCTTTCTGGCAAAGCTAACCGAGAGGATGAGAGCAACAGGCAAGGCCTGGGGCAGAGTGGCCACATCACGAGAGCCAATGGTCAAGCAACTTGTTAGTCTGCGTGACTCACTCCTCATTGCCTTTCTCTTTTCTTAGTGCACCTATTGCATGTGGAATTAGAGAGGCAAAGCAACCTGGTTCACCGATCGGCTTGGGAGAGCACATGAATAGTGTCAGCAGGCAACACCCAAGGTGTGACCCCTGCCCAGATGAAAACATGCTAGCTAGGCATGCACGGGAATATGTATACAGTAGTTTAAAAGGTTAGTAAATAATATTAATATATTATAGCGATCTCCAGAAAATTTCTAGATAAACTAGATTAGCCTTAGATCATATATTTATAATTTACACACATTAAATAGGTAGAAGTGGTGGCAATAATTTGCATGCTAGTTTTCATTATTAATTAGTCGGTAGATTTAGTAGTCTATATCTCTCTAATTTTAGCTTTGAATTAAATAGTTCATTAACTATATGTCCTATCAAATAAAATATTAATTAATCAAGCTCTTAAACCTAACAAACGGTGCTCATTTAAATTCTAGAAATGACTGATTTTCATCTTCTTTATATAAGTAAACCGTAGTTGCGTTAACTAATTAATTAACCTGCCGCCTAAAATAGTAAGAGTACTTATACATGCATAAGTTATGCCCGATACCCGGGAATATACCTATGCATGGCTAACTCCAAGATCTCCATCTAACTAACGCTAGGCATATACGTATGTGTATATGTCGCTAACCCTTGTATGTGTATAAGTATTTGTATACACGTACCTAACTCAGCCGTAGGAGCCACCTCGATGAATAAAACATCTATAATCTTTTCATACTTCAAATTCACGTAGTAATGGTAGGTTAATCAAACCAACACATTAGGAACTACTGTTTGACTATGATTTCTTTTACATGCTTTGTTTGTTACTTTTTTTGGTTGTGCCTTCTTGATTGCGGACGCTAGGCAAGCGTAGGATAGAAGACGTGAAGAACTCGATGCACACCAGGAGCACCGCTACGCAAGGGAAAATGAGATAGGAATACATGCCAAATAGAGGCAAGTCCTAATCCCCACCTCCCATACATTACCATTCCTTACTCATCTTCCACCACCTCTATATTTTGCTAGCCTCCACCATAAATCCACAATACCCAAACCTATCAACTAATAATCTTTATATATATTAAATAAATCTTCATTCATGAATTGGTACATATTATGATGAATTACGATAATGTTGACGATATTACGAATTATGAGAAGGTACTGGTTACCTTGATGAGATATGAGTTTTATACGATTTATGAGAAGGTAATGGTTACCTTGATGAGATGTGAATTTTATGAAATTGAGGATAATGATTATGGAACTTAAAATTGGATAAAACTGGACTAACCCCGATCGGGGATGAGTGGAGGGTAATTCATGTGGTATGGGTTACTCTGTTGGCAAGTTCGTCTAGTGAGGGTTTCTGTTGGGAGAACTCGTCTCGGTCACCGAACGATTAGTTCATAGTCCCTCTCGCCTAGTGAGATATTACGTATAGCCACATGTCTGTATGGGCAGACTTGATCTCACACCCTGTTAGATAGAAATATAATTTCCACTTGGAGGCTGGAGTGGCAACGGTCTATCAGGAGACGACGCGGTTGCTATGTGATCTTCTGTGGTCTGATCGGCATGGTTGCTATGTGGTCTTCCATGTAAAACTCTTGTTTCTGCCGTGTGCAAGCACCCTTTGTTTGATTATTTATTATGGATGCTATGTGATCATCCACCGGATGCTATGTGATTATGCAACCATTATATCTTGGGATGCTATATGATCATCCTGATACTTGTGGGTTTCGATCCCTAAGTAGGCCGTGGTGGAATTATATGGAAATCTAAGGTAGCGCCCTCTCGGGTACGAGATCTCGTTAGGCCTATTCCTGCTACTGTGTATGGTTAGGGATTGTGCCTATCTTGTGGAGAAATTTGTACAACCTCTGCAGAGTGTATTGAATCTATTCGAGTAGCCACATCCTTGGAATGGGCAGATGCTGGGCTGGAGCCACTAAGGTTAGGTTTTGACAACTATAATGGTCTGGTAAGGTGTAATTGTGACTTTGTTATCTATAAATAACTCAAGAACTGTTGAGGATGGAAACACCCTACCAGGACCCAACCCATATTTATAACTACTCCATTCTACTACTTTTACCTCCACTTTACCACTAACCACCTCCATATATAGCCTACCTATCCACCTCTCTTTCCACCTAAAGTTAGGGCTTGCTGAGTACTTTATGTACTCAATCCCCTCTATTCTAATTTTTTAGAGTAAAGCTATAAGAAGATACACCAGAAGAGAGCTATCGAGGACTACGTAAGGATATGGCGATTAGAGTTTACTCAAAGACGGAGCCATATGACATCATGATGGAGCTACTACAAGACTGTCACGATTAGGATACGAGGATACGCATAAGTCTAGGGTTGCGTCCGCACTCCAAGTTGCCTGTAGGAATGGAATCACAACTCTGCAAAATCGCTGTGTTAGAACTCTGATATGTGTAGTCAGGCCAATGGCCCAACCTATGTATAAATGCATATGAACCTTGTAATAAGTTTTTTCCATTATTAATAAAAGTATGGTTTTTGATATCAATCTTGTTCGAATTGTGCGTATCACCTACGGATCTGGGAAGTGATACATGATGCACAGTGGATCCTAAATTAGGGGCCCGACACGCGGCCCATTGAAGAGGCAATTTACCCCAATAGAAATCGTGGCCCGGCCAGCGGGGGTCAGTCATGCACTGCACTGCTGCCCACCACCTCACGGCACGCGCTACCAGCCACCAGAGTGCCACCGGCCGCTGGGCGTCGCCCGCTGCCCCCAATAGGAGCCGGTCTATCGAGGAAGCGAGGAGCAGGATCAGCCTCACGCGGTGCGGTGTGAGATCCGGCGGCGGCTAGCTGCAGCCCCGAGTCGCGAGCAGCGCGCCGGCCGGCCGATGATTTTTCCCTTCTCTCTACATCTAGTAGGTCGATCTCCGATATCCAAATTTTGTCCAGGTTGGCAGCACTAACTAACTAATTATACTATTCGTCAGTATATTGATTTCAGTTTAATTTTGCTATATGCAACTATTAACACATGTTTCATATATTCAACACTAAAATTGACGTAGATATGTCTGACCGTACATGGATGTATGGAAGGAACCGTACCTATGAACAATATTTGAAGGGTCTCAAGTCATTCATTACAGCAGCAGAGTTGGATATGTCGACTAACAACACCACTATTTGGTGCCCATGTAAAGATTGCAAGAATACGAAGAAATATGAGAACTCATGTACCGTCTGTTTTCATGTGTAATTTGAGACGGTTGTTATGCGCCCGTCACCAACCGGGACAAATTGAGACGGTTAATTACCACCGTCTGTGGTTGTCAACTCTAACATGAGACGGTTATCAACACCCGTCTGTTTTGTCAAAGTGTCACTTGAGACTCATTTTTATACCCGTCTGAAGCTTCATACGAACTGAGATGGCTCGTTACCCGTCTCTGTTCTGGTTTCTCTGAGAATAGAACAGATTTACTTGAGACGGTTATTTGCGCCCGTCATTAAACATCCTTATTCGCGACGGTTGTTTACCCGTCACTGATCGGACCTTATCAGAGATGCAAATTTTGAGACGGGTCAACACCCGTCTCTAACCACAATTGAGACCCGTCTCAGATGAGCTACTCTGTAGTAGTGAGGACCCTAGCTTCATCCAACTTCTTTAGACAAATGCAGGCTCCAGCTTTGCAACGTGAGGATTTGCCCCCAGGATGACCCTAGAGCTACTTGCACGGGGGCGTGGAGGGCCATGGGGTCACCCAGGACAAGAGCGGCAGGAGCAGAAGCGGTGGCAGTTTGCCGATGATAGGGGTGAGCGCAGCTCGCCGCGGGCAGCGGGTATGGGGAGAGGCTTGGCGCGACCTGTGTATTACTTCACGTCGTGCCAGCCGTGGTTGCGTGACAATGACTATCCCTATAATTCTTTGTTTCTCATGAAATACGAGCCACCATGGGCTTGTTCGATTTTATTTTTTATGTATTTATTTTTTTTTTGTTGAAAGAATCAACATTAGCATACTGGACCTCAGTATAAGAAGTGTTACACCACAGGTTAAAGCAAATACCCCTAACTTTGCGATGCCTAGCTGGCAGAAAAGAAAAAGGACACGACAAATGCAAATATGTTGGATATAGCTAGCAAATATTGCAGAAAAAACTTGACATAACCTGTTCAGGTACATTTATTTAGTAAAACGAAATAAAATAAAATGCAGCTTGTAGCTAGTGAGGAGTTGAGTGTATTCCCTACTTGATAAGGTGGGTGCAGCGCTGCATGCCTTTTTCATGATAAATTTCTCCTTCACACATGCATATTCACCACGGCCCAATGCCCCGCTGGCTATCATCGTCCTTCAGATACTTGCGTTTATCGTGGCAAAGGTTGCTTGCCTATATCTTGTGGACCGATCGGCCGGGCTATCACACCAAGTACCCAACTATAGGATGGCCATTCTGCACCCTGCCTTTGCCGAGTGTTTGTTTTTCGCTGATTGTGACACTCGGCAAACTGGGTTTGCTGAGTGCCTGAGATTTTGTACTCGGCAAACTCCCAGGCACTCGTCATATTGGTTCGTTGCGGTAGTGCATGTAGTGGCTGCGCCGCTGTCTTTTAATCAACCACGCACCTCGGAGGCTGGGACTGAACTATTCTGACACTACATGAGAGGTATCTGTTATATCGTCGGCACTGTCTGGCGGCTGGACGTTGAAGAACTCAAGGTGGTACAGTCCGTCGTCGTGCAACCGGCCCTTCCCAAAAAAAATTGTATATTAACATCTTTGTTTGCCACTGGCAGTGATGAACTCTATTTCCACCACCAGCTTGCAAAATCGGCGGTGATGACCACACTGTAGTAATGCACGTCAATGCAATGTAATTATAGACGGACGTTGGTGCAAGGTCCACCGTTCCGATAAATATGCTAGAGAAGGGAGTGTCTCTAGTAAGGAACCGTCATAGGGACATCCAACTTTTATTTTTTTTTTAGATAATGGATGAAGCATCCGGCCTCTACACCCAAGGGTGTACATAGCCAATTATTACAATGGGTATGTTCCAAGAAAAGCAAGCCAAAAGTCTTTACAAAAATAAAGGACGCTAAAGCAGACGATACAACTGCTTCCACCCCTTATTTGCAATTTGTAAAGCAATCATCTCTAATCTTTTACTCATCGTGGAGAGGGCGTCTTTAGCTTGCTTGTCACGCTGCAGCTGGCCCCAGAAGCGTAACCAATACGCTCTCCTAAAGATAACCTGCATCATAGATTTAGTTTTTGTCTTGTTAAAAATAACATCATTCCGGCATCTCCAGATAGCCCAGCACAAAGCAGCCACTCCCACCCAAATGAATCCCTTGGTCTTTATATCTTGATCTCGAAGCCATGTACCAAACATATGGCTGATTGATCTCGGTTGGTGTAAATTAGTAGCGTAAAAGATGATCCTCCAAATCATTTTTGCCAAAGGACACTGTTGCTCTAATAAAAACAAACCTCACTAACACATTTCTCTGCAATCTCACGAAGCCACGTCATCAGTGGGTCCCATAGCTCAGCAAAGTGCCTTTGGCCCATCCCCTGCACGTCCACGCCGCACGCCTGTTGATCGACCCCTGGCATGCACTTGCATTGCTCCCGCACCATCTCAAAGCACAGCAGTAACGCTCCACGTTATTTCCCTCCATCAATCATCGTGGTGGAAGCACTAGGCCTTAATGCAGCCACCAAAAACGGCCGCCATTAATGGCCGAGCACAACTCCACCATCGGCTTCTCCACTCAGCCTCATCGCTCATATAAATCCCAGCCCGGTGATCGCACGGTCACACCACGTCTGACTCCGCCAGTCGCATTATCCTGCGCTCTATTGCCGCTGCAAAGCGGACTGAGTTCATAGTGAGCTGCTGCAGCCACTGCCCACGCTGAGCCGCTGCAGCCGCCACCCGTGCCCTCCCTCAAAGCCACAGCCCGAGCGCATCGCCGCGACTCCGTTTGCTTCATCTGGTGTCCGTAGTCCGCGCAGAGCCCCTCCTGCAAGCCGTCGTCGATGTGCCCTCGCCGTCGTGCAGCATCCCGCACGACATCCCCGCACCGCCTCTCCGTGCAGCCTGCTCAGCCTCATGCCGTGTCTTTGACCGTGGGAACATTCAGATTTTCGTTATCCGTGTTTTTATATATAGATTGGGAGAATAAGGCTCAGATCGATGCGTACGTGTTGCATTGATGAGATTATGATCTGTGGGTCCCATAGCTCCTAGATTTTGCAATTTGCATTAAGCTAATTCATAGGTAATACTTTATTCTCATATACGCACACTGATTAATTAATAAACCTATCACATTGACTATTTTTATTATAGAAAAGTAGATGTAATTAAAAATTAATTATGTATATGGAGGCTTATATGGACTGTTGCATGTATGAAACTGTGTACTCTGCCGATCAAAACAAGAGATTTGTAGTGTCAACTTTACATGATCCGTGTGTTAAAAGAAAATACAGTTTGTGTAAATGATTTAAGCATCCGTGCTTTCTTCATGGTGCTGCACATCCTTCAATTTCTCTCCTGTTAGCCCTTTTGATTTTTTTGCATTGCTGCATTCTTTCTCCCAATGAGTCCATGTCATTTCATATTTAACCCCATGTGATGTTTTTTCTCTTAATAAATTGTATTCCTCCTCTATACCCGCGGCAACGCGTGGGGGATTCACCTAGTTCATATAACAAGAGACACATTTCTGGCTCCCTTTCCAGTTTTTCTAGAAAGGTTGTCTTTGGTAAGGACAATACCCTTTTGTAGAAACCAAAGAAATATTCTAATCATCACCTGATGAAGAAAAGGTGGATCTGAATTAATTAGGTGACGATACATTGAGCGGATAGAAAATAACCTAGATTTGGTTAAGCTTTATTTAAAATAATCATCACCTTCCACCAATTCTATATTTGAGATACGGGCTACTAGATTGAGCCATTCTATAAGTTTATTATCCACCAAAGCCCTTCTAAAGGAGATGTTCAGAGGGTTTGAGGCCATCACTTTAGCTACAGTAGCATGAGGATCGCGTGCTATATTATATAAGGTGGATAAATAACCTTCAGTGGCTTATCAGTTACCCAAATATCATCCCAGAATCTCGTTTTGGTTCCATCCTTTGTGTTAGAAGAACCGTTGGCCAACACCTCCTCTTTAATATTCATGAGTCCTCTCAAAAGTGAGAGTCATTGGGTTTGGCTGTCACTTATGTAAGGGTTTTTGATCTGAGGTATTTATTCCTCAACACAGACTGCCACACATGCCATCTGTATTTAATAAATTAACCAGCCATTTGGCTAGAAGGCATTTATTTTGCAGTTGTAGATCTAGGATACCTAAACCTCCTTGGTCCTTAGGACGACATAAGATGTCCCATCTGGCAACTCTATATTTATGTCTATCTGACAAGCCTTGCCAGTAAAATCTTAGATAGAAACATCCAACTTTTATGCCCGATTATCCTATTAGGATCAATCCTAAAAATCATACTTTCAGCAAATGATTCTCTCTGAAGGCACAATCCCTCAAAATGGATAAAATTTTAGGGGTGGTTTTGTTAATGAAAATTGGACAGTTCAGGGCCACAATAATGCTCCCCATTGAGTTAGAGGCAGTGGCATTCTTAGTGATCTTGCAAATCCTAGGACAACCCTTGACTTGTATATCTGTGACAGGTCTTGCTGGAGATGTTCTTAAGCTTTTTAGGCGAAAAATGGGCTTCAAATACCAACACGCTAGTCGTGGTTGTTGATCTTTGAGGTTTCTTGCTCGGTGGAAGTTCGTATATATGCGATCTTATTAGGCGTGCTAGCCCTTATTGATGTATGTTCCAACTTGACGTCAACACAGCGTAAGTAATTAAGTGATCAGACGTATGGTTAGTTGGAACCAAGCGCCAATCTTTGACAATGTCAGCGAGTGGAAGAGACACGCCACTAAGACAAATAATATAAAAACTAGGTTAAGTTGTCAATGCATTCATCAGAGTTGTTATATACTTGGTGGCGAATGCTGTTCGTGAAGACGTGATATAATTAACAGGGACTGCAAGGATAAGAATATGAGCAACTATTAACTATACAGTACGTAGATATCAAGGCCTTGTCACAGGATGTTGAATTATTAGTAGTTGCACTATAATACCTGCCGGACTATGTTCCATGCATATATGTAGGATTTATGAGGGCTATCCTGAGTATGGACCCCCCTGCACTAACAATCTCCAACAACAGAAAGGTGCAGGTCTATTAAATTTCAAAAGTCAACTACGGACGTTGGTAAGTCGCCCAAGGCAGAATAAACTGGTGGCTTAGCAGCAGCTCGACAGTTTGCAGATACAGGAGCTCTTTCAGGGAATAAATAATGGTCACAGGAACTGGCAGATGGCTAGGGTATGTGCAACCATGTTTTTGATTTTCCGTCCCCTTCTGGCACTTATAGATATGTAATCACGAAATATTTTCTGATTGTAGGGTTTCACTATCTTCTTCAAGCCCTTCTCACTTATTGGCGGCCAGAATGCTATGCAGCGACCTTTCGAGCAAAGGAGATATACGAGGTTCTGATCTGGGGTTTCCCTTAATACAGGACTAGTAAGATCCTCATTTTCTTATGATTCTGATAGTTCTTGACCAAATTTTTTTTTTTTGCGGAGAAGTTCTTGACCAAATTGATCATTTACTGATCTGTGCACTCACCCCATATGTTTGTTTATTATGTATATATGTTCTTACAGTGAAGTAGAGGCGGCTTTGAATTTGATCCCTTATTCCGAGACCACCGATATTAGAGAGTATGTTCTACTAACTGATCCTATCAATATCGAAATTTATAATTGTGCTGCTTATGTGCATTCGTTTCTGTTAATATAGGCGATTTACTAACAAATGTCCATCTATTCATATCTCTCTCTCTCTCTCTCTCTCTCTCTCTCTCTCTCTCTCTCGCGCGCGCGCGTGCTGTGTGTCACGCTGATATGATGTTTTTTTTTGCTGGCCACAAACATATTTAGATTTGTCATGTTTTAATGGTATAGAAGTATGTCTTCATAACACTAAAATATTTTGTGTGCTTTCCACACCCAAATGATTTATGTCAAATAATGTTTTGATTGTTAGGATTACGATAACTGAAAATAACAATAAGCTTTTGATTTGTAAATATTATAGACAGATTTAGTATATTGAAGATACATCTAGTTCTACATCTTATATATAGCATCCATTTCATGATTGTTAAAGGTTCTGAAGTTCACGAGCATGCATGTCAATAGAGACCACACTAATAGGATGTGAGTGCTCAGATAATGGTCAATGTGTTGCAAAATTTTTTCAAGGCAAAAGCTGTGGGGAGATCTCCGCAACACTTACATTTTATGACACTTTTTTTTAAAAAAAAAGGAAAGTACAAACTTACACCAGAAAATTAACTGTAAGCATCTATCCAAAAACAAAATGTTGATCTAAGATCTTTCTTGAGACGCATGGACTGAAGAAGGCACTGGGTTTTGAAGTTCCACCAAATGTCGATGTGGGTTGGACCATTGTTGAAACTTAATCTTTTCTTAGCTTCCATGACTCCGAGGCATCAATTGTCAATGTGTTGTAAATTGATGGAACATGATATAAACTTTTTGACTGAATCATGATATAAACTTTAGTGGTGAGTCATACATTATAGCTTCATAATATAAGTTTAGCCCTCGTGCAAGTTTTATTGCCCTGCAATAAAATATGCTTTATACGCCACTAGAAAATCGATCTCTAGTTCGGTTGGGAAATCCTTTTAGTCACAGTTTCCCAATGGTTTTCTAACCAGGACTAGGAATTCGGAGTCCCAGCTGGTTGCCTTGAACCAGGACTAAAGGTCCTCCGATGGTTGAAAAATGTAATGCCTCCCACAAGTGTGTGCAACTTGAGATTCAAACCCGAGGCCTTATGCGTTGCCTCACGTGTACTTTTCCACCTCACCTACACAACGCGTGTGTCTCTGCATTAATGCTTTTCTTTTCAACTAACCCATCAGATGACCTTTAGTCTGAGCTTGTAACAGGAATCAGGACTAAAGGCCCTCTGACGCTCAAGAAACTTGCTAAATCAGTCTGTTCTCAACTAGTGAAAACTAGTTACTGCAGTTCCACTTTCCCAAATTATAAGGAACATTTATAATTTCATAATGCGATACATTGGCATAGAATCATAGTTTTTGATGGCTGTTAATATAAATGATGATTTAGATTTTAACAAATTGTTTTCTAAATTTGTAGCTAGGATATATCTCCTTTCTGAACGTGTTGTGTGAGAATTAACTTGAAGATTACAAACGAAGTCGCTTATTAATACTAGCGACAAGATATATTGTTTTGTTTGTTCCCACTAGCACTCGGTAAATGTAAGGTAGCTTGCATCACTGCACCGTACCTTAGTTGTTACTCCCAGTTCTAACTTTTGTCTACTGATGAATATGTGTATATATAGGTTGTCAACACATACACATGGTGGAAAGTTGGAAATTTGCACTGCGCATACAAGCAATTATGTGGTCATATGCACGGTCACTGCCTCCGTATCAAGTACCGCTGCAGGAAGCAGTGCTTACAATTCTCAAGCCCAACGCACAGCGATGGCCTTCATCCTGGACTCGGGGGCTTCTAGCCATGTCACTGGCGACAGGAACCTCTTTAGGTTTTATAGAGAAATCGACAACGCCAACCCGCTGGTGAGGCCTGTTATTCGCATGGCCAATGGAACCGAACTCCCAATCCTGGGCTATGGCACCATGCAGACCAGCAGCTTCACCATCCCCAATGTGCTCTACGTGCCAGGAGTTGTCAAGAACATCATCTCTTGTTCCCGTCTTACCAGCATGGACTACAACGTGCTTCTCACCCGTGCCGGGTTCTCCATTGTCGAGGCCTGTAATGGAGATAATAAGATCGGCGAGGGGAGGCTGGTACGAGGGCTGTACCACATGGACTATCTCAGAGTGCCGCTTGATCGTTCTCGTTGTGGAATTTGTGTGAGCCAGGAGGCAGGGGGTGGCAGTGAGTCTTAGGCAGATGGACCTATGGAACAGCACACTTCCTTTGCTTGCTAGCAGTAGCTGTTTGCTATCAGCTTATATGCAAATAAATGGGTGCATCTTCGATGTACACCTAAGAACTTAGCGTGCCATATAGTAAATTCTTGCCTCTTTTGCTGAAAGTGAAACCGAGGGATTGTTGTGTGAAGATGGGAAGGAATTTTTATTACGTGGTATTGATAGGATATAGAAGAGCGCATATGGATGTTGTGTGAAGTTTCTTAATAATACATTGCATGATTACGTATTGCCACATGGCCTAGACTTCATTCCCTCCTTTCTTTGAGGAGCATCTGCAAGGGAGAAGCTACATGTGGTATGTAGTTTATATTTAGCTATTTCAAGAGAAAATAGTCCTCCAACAGATCTTCTATTACATATTCAAAAATAACAAGTCTGATACCATCCCAGGTGTGGAGAACCGCCGTATGGCCCTTTGCCAGCTAAAATGCATGATGTTATCTAGTTTAGAAAGGCTCTTCGAGTTATTTAGTTTTGAAAGGGTTTTCTAATTTATAGTATAGCTAGATCATTCGTTGTTTGGTTTAGCCACCCAATTTACAAACTCTTGGAGTTGTTACTCCTTGTGTCCCTCTTTTAGTTAGTAATGTAGGTTTCTGCTATGGTATTTTTGTATTAGGTTTGGTTTATGTTACCTCAAGAAACAGTAATTCATCTAAAAAGGTGTTTTTTAGGTTGACGCTGTCCTAAAAATTAGATTTTAAAAAGATAATTTATGTATACTAGTACATCAACCCTTGCTTTAGGGATGAATTTAATTAAAATTGTTTGTCATTGTTTAGTCACTTCTGTTTATTTAATAACACATATAAATACACTGGAACCTTAATCTGATTTGCTAAGACCTTATTTCAGGGAATTTTTTAGAGCTTATCACTAGCTTAACTACTACAAAAAGTTTTATCACCAGAAGGACTTTCACCACAGTTATATGACAACCATTGGATTTAGCTTGAGGGCTCCTAGAAGGGTTACTTAAGGGCGATGATGATCCAGCGGTGAACATACACAATGCCAGTCTTCAGCACTGTGCATACGCTGAACTAGCGGTGATTAATGTTTTCACTGCTTGCCTGATGTTTGATATCCGGCAGTGAACACAGTGTTAATCTTCTCTAATGAATGGTATGCTGAACCAGTGGTGCAATATACATTGTCTCCTATTTCGCTAGAAGCACCATTCGCCAGCAGTTTCACCACAATAGTTTGCCATCCATCATGCTCGGCTGCAGTCCTGGTGGCAGTGAGTCGACCTGGTTTCTCACTGGCGATCCTCTCCAATTCACCGGCTTGAGCTCATGGCACTCGCATCTGATTCCGCTGCCCACTCGCTGTCTGCACAATGAGCTCCGAGATGATCGAATTTAGCTTTGGAATTATGGATTCAATTTTATGTCTCTTTAGACTCTTGACCTGTTGCAGTACTTGTTGGTCGGCAGAGAGTGTTCTCACACATAGTATTGTGCACATACCCATTGTTTTTATAGGACTTATACAACAAAATAGGAGACAATGTACACTGCAAAACGAAGTATTAGTAGCTGAGGGTTGCTGGCATCATTACACACGGTGAATGGGTT
>DXKC01023952.1:0-12477 GCA_031170775.1 Cymbopogon citratus
GAAGAATGCAAGGTAGATTACATCAACAACAACCTCTCTGAAAGCTTTAACAGCTGGGTGTCCCAAACCAAGGATTTTCAAATTGTGGACATACTTGACAAGATAAGACAAATGATCATTGAGAAATTTGTTTTGAGAAAGAAGATTGGTAGAAAAATGTCAGGCACAATCATTCCAAGTGTGATCAAATCTCTGAATGCTAAATCGAAGACTATCAAGGGCCATGATGTATTGATATGTGGGGCTGAAAATGCTGAAGTAACTGTGAACAGATACAGGTACGCAGTCAAATTAGGCCAAAAAAACATGTACTTGTAGAGCTTGGGAAGTAACTGGACAGCCATGCACCCATGTTTTAGCTTACATTGGCAAGATTAGTAGAGAGGTACGAATGGATGACTTTGTGCATGAATACTTCTCTATTGATCGGTTCAAAAAGGTATATGTATGTTCTTTCAATTCAATGCCATCCAAGGATAATTGGGCACATGTTGATTTGGGTTATAAAATCAAGAAGCCTAAACTGAGAAGGAAACCAGGGAGACCACGAACTTCTAGGATCAAGTCCTTAGATGAGGCCACGACTAGTACCAAAAGAAAACTATGCTCTAAATATGGAGAACTAGGCCATATCGCCAAGTATTGCCAGGGAGGTTCAACTGCTAGTCAAAAGAGGAATCGCTCAGCTTCTCAAAATGAATCATCTTCACAAGCATCAATAAGAGTCATGCTGATTTTTGTTCCTTTACTCTAGATTATTTAGTCAACTTGTTTACTGAACCATTTTTCTCTATTCTTGTGAAGTGCAAATGCAAGTGAAACTGAAAGTGCAAGTGCAAGGGGAAGGGGAAGGGGGGAAGGGGAAGAGGAAGAGCAAGAGCAAGTGCATCATCTGGAATTGAAGGAGCAGAAGGGGCTGCAACACAAGGAAGAGGAAGAAAAAGAGGAAGATGAAGAGGAGGGAGGTTGGCTGCATTGTTAGGAATAGTATGATGTATGACTGACAATGAACACGTAATGTCTCACTATTAGCTACTGCTTTTGTTGGACTTCTATGTTGTATATGGTAGATTGATGGTGGTGTATGTTGGATAATGATGGTTGCTGCACTTTAACTATATATTAAGGTTGCTGCACTTTAACTATATATTATTGTTGCATCTTGTGTGGAATTATATGTACCAAGTTATCTAATGTTGCTGTCAAATTTTTTTAGGAAAACAGGGGTAAAATCACAATGGAATCAGAAAAGCAAGGGTATTTTTTCAAGGGTAAAGTTGTCATTGACAAACCCATATAACGTCGTTAGCTGTCCTTAAAAACGCAACATATCCAAAAACTAGGGTAAAATTAAAACGACACCTAAAAACAAAACAGGGGTAGAAACACAATAGCCTATTTTTTAAAATAAAATAAATAATCAAATTTGATAAATTAGGTGCTGTGGTTTCCAAATCCGGGGCTCAATCCGCGGATTGACGAGGATTCCATTCAATCACCCTCGAGAGCAGGGATGAAAGTGGTACGGATGTTTTCTGACTGTATTCGAGACCGAATTTGTTTAGAGGGGTTTTAATCCGTCCGTATCCGAGTCCGAATGTTTAACATCCGATACCGTATCCGTATCCGAATACTCAAATCGCATATTTATGATGTCGATGTCCAATCATATCCTATCCGGCATGGTTCATATTATCCGTATTCGAATCCGAATCCGAATAGAAATATGAAAACAAATATGATATTGCTGATATCCGTTCGTATCCGATCCGTCGACATCAAAACCCATCCCCACCCATTCTCCCCACCATCTCCTCTCTTCCCCTTCCGAACCTTCTAGAACTCCCGGTCCAGAACCCTACCCATCCATGGCGGCCTCCCTCATCTCGCGCGCCGCCGCGGCGCTGCGCGGAGCGCCCCGGCCGAACCACCTCGTCGCTCGGGCCTCCTTCCTCCCCAAGGAAACCCCCGTTCCTCCCCTACTCCTACTACTCCTCATCACCACCGCCACGCCCCTCGCGGTCGTATGCCCCGCCGCCTCGCCGCCGCCTCGATCCTCCCCCAATCTGACGTCATCCTCGGTTTATCGCGCGTGCAGGGTCGGGTCGGATGGGCGGCGGAGGCCGCCGGTGGGTTCCGGTGCGGGCCGTCGCAGCTGGCGGGCGCGTTCGGGATCGCGGCGCGGTGCAACGCCACGTCGTCGTCCGCGGTGTCCGAGGCCGCCGGCGTCCACACGCTGCCCCGGACGGAGCCCGTGGTGTCGGCCGAGTGGCTGCACGCCAACCTCAAGGACCCCGACGTCAAGGTGCGCGTTGCTCTCAGTCTCAGTAGTTCCGAGCTGGAGTGTGGACGCCTGTGAATAATTACTTGCACATCTTGTAGTAACCTGCAATTCATCAAGTCAGTCATAGTATCTGTACCTAGGGATTGCTATTTTATTAATCTTAGCTTAGCTGCCTGATAATCTTTGATAATTGTGTCAATCGCTGCCTGTGCTGTGAAACCAGGCACTTAGTTCGTGGATGAATGGATTAATTGTTTATATACCAGTACAACTTAAACAAAGGGGAAACGAAATCTGAGGCTTGTTTGACAGTATGGTATATACTAAGCAGGATTAGAAATATAATATAACATATATTCGTGGAGATGCAATTAACATTGACATTTATTTACCAGGTATACCTTGTCCTGTCAAATGTGCCTTTCTTTTCATTATTTCTTAATCTCATACTTCTGTCTAGGTACTTGATGCCTCTTGGTATATGCCTGCAGAACAGAGGAACCCATTACAAGAGTACCAGGTATTCATTCAGCTTGTTTTTGTTTTTTTAGAATTTTTTTAGATTAGATGTCTTGCCACTTGTTAGTATGCCATTGGACTTGCATTTCTTTCAGGGTTTTGTACACTTTCGGTCAATCAAATCCATCCCCACCCCTCTTGTCAAATAGCTCATCTCAACTTCAAATTATTTCATCAGCGTGTCATTCATTAATCACCAGCAGGAAATGCTTATCAGTAGGCTTACCTAACCTGATACATTAAGATATATATGAATATATATAAGCTGGCATACCAACCTTGATATACTAGCAACTGTACCTAACCTGTCCATTATGGGAATTGGTAGGCCCTTGATTTTGAAACTACATAATGCAGATATTTACATGCTTCAGTCTTGTTTCTAGGTGGCCCATATTCCTGGTGCCCTGTTCTTTGATGTCGATGGAATATCTGACAGAACATCTAGTGTAAGTTCAGCTCTGTTACTTGTACATTCTGTTATTAATGACTCAAAATCATACAAACTCTGTGTACTGCATATAATTTTGGATTTTAGCTAATGTTATTGTTGTTTGCTTGATTCTCTGCTAGCACTGTATTTATATTCCATGGTCCTTGTTATAAAACGATAAAAAACGATTATGTTATAAATGATAAAAATTATGTGTGGTGTGTGCGAAGCAGTTTACAAACTAGGTAGGTTAAACTTCTGACATTACAAGGTGAAAACATGTGCAAATTAAGACAGGGACATTACAGATGGGAATACAGACAGACAGCTGTTAACTTGCTTACATTTTTTTACCTGGCAATTGCATTTTGAGTTGCTCCATAATTAATCATTCAAAGTTTTACCTATTTACTGCAGTTAGTTTGTGCACTACCACTTAGGTTTCCCCATTCTCCTTGTCTATATATTTACTTTCCTTGACAACCCTATTGATATCAAGATCTCTAGCGCCCCATATTCAATAGTTGTAGCCTTTTGGTTGTGCTTGTAGATTGTAGTATACGAACTTGCTTGCTAATTCCTCTGGGCACAGCCCATTCAGCTTGTAAGTTTAGGTAGATATGGTGTTGGATGGCATGTGAACCATTCTTTGTAAGATGGTATGAATTGCCATTCTGCTTCTAATAAAAAGTGAAATAAATACAGAAGTCAGCCATTTCTTTAAAAAATTCCTAGTCCTTAGACTTATCACCTTGTACTGTATAGACATAGATTTATTGATTTACATTTGCTTTGTCAAGGTGATAATTTAAGCTGCTAAACATGGCATGCTATATAGTACTTGCACTCTTTGGATTTCTTGTTTATACTAACAATATCATCTGATCTGATTAGTTGCTTTTTGGGGGGGTAAGCATCTGCATTTGGATTTGAGATGTATTGTTTTTTCCCATGGTTCAGTTACCACACATGCTGCCATCTGAAAAGGCATTTTCGGCTGCTGTATCTGCTCTTGGCATCTACAACAAAGATGGGATAGTAGTTTATGATGGAAAGGGTCTATTCAGTGCTGCTCGTGTTTGGTGGTAAGTTTCTTTTGTTCACAAAAGTATATAAATATTGCTAGTGTCGATGACCAAATTAGTAGTGGTTGAAACAAGGTGCAAATCTTATTTGGTCATTAATGGCTACAAGTCCCTCTTGCCATGCGATTCTTTGTTTGTAGTTTTTGATATCTGATAGAATTCTTCTATGCTTGTTACCTTGACAACAGGATGTTCCGTGTATTTGGACATGATAAAGTTTGGGTGCTAGATGGAGGATTGCCCCAGTGGCGTGCTTCTGGGTATGATGTAGAATCAGGTGCCTCCAGTGATGCCATCCTAAAGGCCAGTGCTGCTGGTGAAGCAATTGAGAAAGTTTACCAGGGTCAATCGGTAATTTATTCTATTATTTACCCTTTTTGGCAATATGTCCATTTCAACTTTCAATTCACAGCTGCACAGCAAAAACCTTTTTTTTTTCAAAAACACACAGCTAAACGTTGCTACTGCGGTTGAGCTATTGGGCTTTTAGTTAAGTTCGGATATTATTAGCAGATGCTCTAATTGGTGTTTAACCTCGATTTCAGCTATACATAATCTGAGTATGTTTCTCCAGGTTGGTCCAACTACATTTGAAGCAAAGTTGCAGCCTCACCTTATATGGAGTCTTGATCAGGTCAGTTCTCAAGGGTCTCAAAACTGCCTATGTTGTCTTCGCAACTCATTGAACCTGTTCTTCAATACTACCTTGGTCCCAAAAAGAATGACCTTATAGGTAGTGAAAGTCAAACTGTTGAAAATTTGACCAAATTTATAAAATACTAAAGTGTATCGATATTTTTTATACCAAATTATTACGATTCATTTGTCATGCTATATCTCATGGTATATCTATTTTGTGTTATAAATGTTGATACTTCTCTGTAAATGTGATCGAACTTATGATTGTTTGACTTTGCTAGCTATAAGGTGATCCTTTTTTGGGAGAAGATAGAAGCAACTAATAGATGATTTTTTTCAGGTGAAAGAGAACATCAATACCCAGACACATCAACTTATAGATGCTCGATCGAAACCTAGGTATATAACTCATATTCTAATTCTTAAGTCTATGAGTACATCTTACATGCATGCAGTAGCAGTATATACAGCCTCTTGCCTCTGCCTGTATCCATATCGCAGGAATGATAATATCCCTAGCATATATATTTGCTGAGAACCCAGTTTAGTTTTTGCATTTTGATACTTAAGTATCTTTAAGCAATACGCCCTAGTAATACTAATGCAGTTATGCTGTAGATATGTTTTTGTGATTCAAGTGTATTTTGATGCACAAGTATTTTAACCAGTATATAAACGCATACTAACACCTGTGCAGTAATGTTGTTGCTTTGGTAATTCAAGTTTTGTACCTTTTTTACTTGTTTTTATGCTCACCAGCCTTGCCTTTTCAAATTACCTGATTTGAATGTTCCGTACAGATTTGATGGTGCAGTTCCTGAGCCGCGCAAGGGAATTAGAAGTGGGCATGTGCCTGGGAGCAAATGTGTGCCTTTTCCTCAGGTGAATTCTACACTTCTCCATGCTGTGACATTTCATTTTTGCATTTTGATATTTTTTCCGTGTTTACACTTTAGAATAGATGGTAATATGGACACTTATCTGATAAATTTCATAGCAGGAGTTCAAATTTCAGCATATGATACTTTGTACTTATTACTCATTTTAACATCATATTTTTCTGCATCTGTCCTTTCATTTTAGTAAGGTGTAAATGTTGTTTACTAGATACATTAGTTGTCAGCTCAGTTGGTTGTACCTCCAGTGTTGTGTTATACTATGATTTGGTTGATTTGGTATTTTAGCATGTTGGCATGTCAGAGATTGTGTTGTTGGTAGATGTGTTTGTATTGAAGGCTACTCTTCCTTATACTGATACTTCATCTACCACAATAGGACAGAGAATTGGATGGTCTGCCTGTGCTTGCACTTTCTTTGTACCTTGGCTATGCCCTGTCACTCTGGAACTTGGATGGGTGTTCCATTTAGAAATTCATATATCATAATCCCTTTCTGTCCATCCGTGTGTTGCCAAAGATGTTTTTGTATCTCTGGAAGTATTATTTATGTTATTGCTTATATTTACTTGACTTTCTTCAGGTGCTTGACAGTTCACAGAAGCTATTACCTCCAGATGAGCTCCGTAAACGATTTGAGCAAGAAGGTAATATTTTATCCATATAGGTTGCAAGTGCCTAATTCATGTTCGATGATAGCATCCAGTAGCCTAGTCTTATCATATTTTATTTGGTGTTTCCTCCCTGTTCTGAAAATATTTTGTTTATATACTTTTAATGGTCAGGATATTTTTGACACCCACGGAGCTAATCTGGTTGCTGAAATGCCTAGACCATTCATATGTACATCAAGCTTAGCATGCACCAGTTAATAAGAATGTAGCCAGTAACAAGAAACTTCACTGGATTTGTTTGATTTAACACGATTAACATCCGCTAACATCCTCCCCCTTCACTGGATTTGTTAAGAGAGTACCTCCATTAATGAATGTTTTGCACAACATTTTGTTGTATACTGGTTACTGGCAGTAGTGGATGGTGTGGTGTCCGTTTTTATTATGGTACCAAATGTAGAACAGCACTAGCCAAGTTTTAACAATAGCAGTATCTATAATTTCTCTAGTGTGGTTCATTGTCAGGAATCTCTCTTGATCAACCCCTTGTGACCTCTTGCGGCACTGGCGTTACAGCATGTGTATTAGCCTTGGTAAGATTACTTGGGACTTGCGCTTGATATTTACTTTACAAAATAGCTGTGCTTCTATAACCATTGCTCTCATTTATAGGGCCTTCATCGCCTTGGCAAAACTGATGTCGCGATATATGATGGATCATGGACTGAATGGGGCGCCCACCCTGACACTACTGTTGCAACTGTTGTTTAGGCTCGTGTATTCTTCATAGAGGATTCAAGATTGTATTTTCCTTCTGTGATCCTATGGAGAAAGGCGATGTGAAAGTTGGAAAAACTGGAGAGGCCGGTCCGAGAAATGCTATGTTATCGTTGGAAAGTGAAGAGATTTGGTTGGGTGTATGGTTGATGCGAATCGAAGCCTTTTGGCCTTCACTGTAAATGCTGAAACAAAAGAATTGTCACATACACTGAATCATAAGATGACTTCCCTTGCTTTGTTCTCTTGGTGGAATAATGATGAAGTTTAGGGGAAAAAAAAGAAACAGCGGTCAATGTTGGTCTCTATGTCAGCTAACTATACTTACATGAACACAGTATACATATCTACTTTACATTCAAAATCGTCGGGGTGCGGAAGCACCGATCGGTGGTCATCTGAGCAGGGTAGATGTCTCTGTCGTGCTTGACCGAGTGGTGCCGGTGCCTGTGCTGCTGCTGCCGCCGCCTGTCGTAAC
The DNA here is from genome assembly GCA_031170775.1 of Cymbopogon citratus. NCBI lineage: Eukaryota > Viridiplantae > Streptophyta > Magnoliopsida > Poales > Poaceae > Cymbopogon > Cymbopogon citratus. Next base: position 7,726 of record DXKC01023952.1, read on the forward strand.
GGAAGATGTGTAGTAGAAAGCATCAGGCGGTGGCATGTAGGTCGCCACCGGCATCCTCGCCGGCAGGCTTGGCAGCGGCGCCTCCAGCCGCAGCACGCTGACGGCCTGCCTTATGGACGGCCTCAGGCTCCGGTCAGGGTGCGCGCACCAGAGCCCGACAAGCATCACCGTCTCCATCTGCTGGCCGTCGAACTCACCCTTCAGCCGTGCGTCCGCGGCGTCGAGGATGGCTCCTCTGCCGTACTCCCACACCCAGTGCACGATGTGGATCACGTCTTCCTCGCCGTGGCAACGCACCAGGGGCCGCCGGCCGCAGGCGATCTCCAGGAGGACGACACCGAAGCTGTAAACATCTGACTCGGCGTTGGCCCTGCCGGTGGCCATGCACTCCGGGTCCATGTACCCCATGGTCCCAGCCAGCACCGTGGTGTGCGAGCCCCGGCCATGGTCGACGAGCCTGGCGAGCCCAAAGTCGCCGAGCTTGGCGTGGAAGGACGCGTCCAGCATCACGTTGCTGGGCTTGATGTCCCTGTGCACCACGCACTGCTCCCACTCCTCGTGCAGGTAGAGCAGCGCCGACCCCAAGCCCAGCACGATCTCGTGCCGGACCAGCCATGGTAGCAGCGTGTCCGTGTCGTCGCTGGCTCTGTACAGGTGGGTGTCGAGGCTGCCGTTGGGCATCAGCTCGTACACGAGCAGCAGCTCGCCGCCGCCGTGGCACCAGCCGATGAGCTGCACCAGGTTGCGGTGCCTGAGCCGGCTGATGATGCTCACCTCCGAGGCGTACTCTTTCCTCCCCTGCTTCGAACCCTTGGACACTCTCTTGATGGCGACATGGAGGTCCATGTCCTTGAGGAATCCCCTGTACACTGCCCCGAAACCACCTTCACCGAGTTTCTGTGTGTCCGAGAAGTTGTCGGTGGCCATGGCGAGCTCGCCGTAGCGAAACCGCTTTGGCCCGGTCCCTTTCTCGAACTCGTCCTCCATCTCCAGCTCGTCGCCGCCCTCTTCCAGTTCCAGCTCCCTCTCCATCCTCTGCACGGCGCGCTTTCGCCGTCGGCGCAGGAGGAACCAGACTGACAAGCCTAGAACGATCAAGAAAGAGGCAGCTCCGGCGGCAGACACACCTACCACTAGACCCGTGGAGACCGACGGAGAATCCGTCGGCGGCGGTGGCGCCGGCCGGCGCGGTGGCAGGGTGACGTCGAAGGCGCCGATATCGTACCTGACGTAGCAGCTGTACCCCTTGATCGCGCCGCTGGTGTTGTTCGGGAACCTCCCCGGCAGAAAACCGATATACGTGGTGAGACACCAGCTGCATTCGCTGGCCGTCAGGTCCCGTGTGCACTGCGCGAGCCCGTACACCGAGCCCGACGAGCCGGCGAGCGGCGCGCTCTCGTTGGCGAGGAGCAGCGGCGGCGAGCCGGCGGCCGTCCTTGCGAGCCGGTTCATCAGGCTGGAGCGCGCGTCCTCGAGCCTTGCCTGGTCGTCGACGGTGCTGGACGTGAAGACGTAGAACGCCTCCTCGCGGCTGGCCACGGCGAAGAAGTCGGTGCCGGAGTAGCGGAGCACGCACGCGTCGTACGCCGCGCTCACGTTCCGGCTGCCCGGGCACAGCGTGGTGATCCCGGCGGGCGCGCCGGCGAGGCACTCGAGGCACTGCGTGGCGTTGCGGTCGGCGTAGCACATGATGAGGCCGAACACCTGGTCGGCCCCCGTCCCGGCGGTGCCGTTGTAGAACCACCCGTTGTCACCGCCGGCCGCCGTGGGCATCCTGGCCAGGAGCTCGTCCAGGTTCTTCTTGTACTGGCTGCCGTCCGTGTAGTTGTCGCTTGTCGAGCAGGAAGGCGCGAACGGCAGCACGGTCTTGGCGCCCTGCCCAGCTGCCGCGACGAAGAGCAAGGCCAAGGCGGCGAGGAGGAGGACGAGGCGGGACGCCATAGCCGGCCGGCAGATTTCAGCAGCCCTGGAGAACTGGGACGCCGTTGCTTGCTCGTCTTGGCCACCCTCTGTCTTGCTCGTCAGGCGTCAGCCGCCGCTGATGAGGATTGAGGAATCGTAGTGGATCAGGTTGGTTTTCAGCTGCTCAATTCCTGCACGATGCAGGGAGAGGGATCCCGTCTTCATGTGTCTTGGTGTGCAGATGCGGAAACCAAATTGTCATACTAAAGCAGCTAGGAGAAGTTCAGTGTGTCAACAGCGAGGACCGTTTCGTAGCAGTCAGCGTTGTGACAAATGCCATGCCAGCTTCTTGTAGATTTCAGGGGTGTTTTTCTTTTTGGTTCAGAAGAAAAGCTTTCCTCGAGGAAGTTGAGGCGGATTCATTTGGAAATTTCAGAGTGGTCAAAAGGCTTTGTAGTAGGTTAGTACTGATCTACTTTGACTGAAATAATGAATATCATAGCTCTGAAGTACTCCAGTCTATCTGATATATACGTGTAATATAAAGATGTTGCTTTGCTTTCATTTGGATATTCCGCGTTGCCGGCCTGCCTTGGATCAAGTCTATTATCAAATCTGCTCCTGTCACTCTCTCTTGTCCAATCCGATTGTCACCCGGAAAAATCAGGGAGGCCATGACAAATGGTGACGGTGTTGGATCCTGTCAAAGTTCAGGCAGATGCAGATTAGTACTACCTGCTCAACCAACCAACGGAAGAGCTCTTCAAACTCAGCTATGTGCACAAGGAAAGAACGGTTCCCCGGTCATCTTTACGTTTGTGAGCGGTCGTTGTTAGGGACGCCGTGGTGTCGTTGGTTTTTCCTGAACAATGAACTCGGTCGCCATCAGCAGAGTTACTGAACCTGAAGCTTCGACATTTAGTTTTTTTTTATTACTTATTTATTTATTTAGTTTAATCTCGCACTCGTTTCTTTTTCTAAGCTCCACGCGGGCAGATTACATCCACAGGTTGGCGAGCCTACGTTATTACACATATATACATCTATACTATGTATATAAGGTTTAGGGTTCATTTCGCACGGCCCTAAATTCGAGATTTATGTTGGATCTATAGTTTATAAACAAAACTAAGGTGGTTCAAATATTTTTTATCTAATCTACAGCATAAACAAAACAAGTTATGTAAATGCACTTAACATGTTTGCTATTACACATTTATGATTTTCTAGAACTATAGGTGACAAACTCTAAAAAATCATGTGGATTTCCTAGAGTTTGTGCAGAGTTATAAATAAGGAAGATTTTGTGCTGATTATCACCAAGCATTTCAGGGATAAAGAATCACATCCCCCCACCCCTTTTTTTTTTAAGAAACAGGATTGTGTATGATTACCACAAATTCATAGTCAGCTTGATGGAGGATGGAGGAAAAAGAATCTATAATCACCAGACAAAAATCTTTCATAGTTCAAACTCTGCAACGGTGCTGGAATCGATAGCAAATCGGAGAAGTCATCCACCATTTACCAATCACACTAAGATTTATTGCGAGCAGCCTTCTCCTCAATACCAGACTGAGGAAATCTCTTCCTCAAGACTTCAAGGACTTCTTCCATCTTTACATCCTTGATTTTGAGAAGCACCATAGAATGGTACAGAAGATCAGCCATTTCTGAAGCTGCACGAGATTGGTCCTTGTTCTCGAGCAGCGTTTGAATTAGTTCACCAGCTTCTTCACTGAATTATATGCAAAAAAAAAAAGCATTCACATTAAGAGAGAAATATATTGCCATTGTCATTAAGAGAAAGTAGGAAAAAGGAGGAAAAATCATGGCAGTAACAAAAGAAAAGCGTATGAAATGTGCCTGAGTCAGGTAAATGGATTCTCTCACACATTTATTAACGCCAAGTCATAAACTCAACACATAACCATCAATAAAAAAATCTTGACACTGACTCAATACCAGTTCTCTTTCCCATTAAAATTAACATTTTTCACAATAATACAGTACCGTGATGACTCAGAAAAAGCATAACATCATATACCGTATTTTCGAGCAAAGTAGCTGGTTATCAAGCAGTAGTTTTTTGGTCCATGATGGCTTGCCACCTCCTTCAGCAACTATCTCCTCCTGTCGTCTACTAACTGTATCTTCAAGTGAGTATAGGGTTGTCATAACCTGCCTGCCTTCATTGGACTGTGAAGGAAAATCACATATTGAGCCAAAGTCTATTGCAGGAAGGGCTAACTTGAGAATGAGTACCTTCGAACTTTGTAGAGCATCATAAACTGAAGTATAGTAACAAGTTTCTTCTCCTGTATGGCAGGTAGGTCCATCTGGCTTTCCAATGTATATTATCTAAGTTGTATGAAAAACAGAACATGTAAGCAGTTAGTACGCTCTGAAGTTGAAGTGAAAGTATTTACTCATAACAAAAAAAAAAAGGTGCTTACAGAATCACGGTCACAATCAAGGAAAATGTCATGGACATTAATGAAGTTCAAGGATGTCTCCCCTTTTGTCCACAAGGAAGACCGTGAGCGGCTAAAGAATGTAGCTTTCCTGGTTGATATAGTTTTTGCAAGGGCATCTCTGTTAGCAAAACCCTGCATAAGAATGGCTCCAGTATCCACATTTTGTGCAATAGCAACAGCCAACCCTTTGCTATCCCACTTCACACTGTCTAGTAACGAGTCGACCTGATTTTTTTTTTTATCCAGCACAATGATGAACATAGTTAGGCTTTATTGCCTTAATGATAGTTTAAACTCAATATTAGGGGAACAATAAAAAACAGACATTCCCCTTCCATTTAAAACAGTTGGAAAATTGTAGCAGAGCTACTGA
>DXKC01023957.1:0-11442 GCA_031170775.1 Cymbopogon citratus
AAATAACAAGAAGAAACAAAATTAATTTTTAAAAAATATATTTTACCCGTAGCAACGCACAGGCATATTTCCTAGTATTAAGTAATGTATGCCTCCAATAAATTCAATCTTTCTGCCACTTTAAATTAAATTATTTTTATTATTTTTTCTTATACATATTATATTATAATAATGATGCCCATTGAAAATTATTTTTTCTTTGTTTTAATTTGGTATCTACAAATAACCTTGGAATTTGAATTTGTCATAGACTGGCCATGATTTGATGACTGAAACTAATATACTTGGACGTCATATGTTCGATTGAGCTATAAAAACGTGCGTGTGCATTGCCACTAGTTTGGAATAAAAAAGAAATGAAATATAGCAAATTTCAACGTTTGAAAGGTCGTTTCGACGAAGTCGGTGTTTGAACTCCTAAATCTAGGAGTCCTAAATATTTCTCTATTGAAATTGAAATAAGCGCCCGTTTGATGCCCGTAATTTCTGTTTGGTTATCACAAAATTTATTTCAAGAATTAAAATAAAAATGACGTCTGAGTATTCTTAGAAAGGTTCACGTATAGCCTGCAGCCACAACGACACATGACACAACCAAGTAGGCATAAGGGTATTCTCAAAAAAAAAAAGGCATAAACGGACGGATGCAAGTATAAGCAAGCAACATGGAAGCGCATGTAATGCAAACCAAGTCAAGAGACACAATGATGCACTTCCTCCGTCCGGAAAAGAATGCAATTCTAGCACAGTACCATAATTTTGTATCTCAAGCTTGATTAATCATATATCAAAAAGTATCAATAGCTATGATATAAAATAAATACCATTAGATGAATTACAAAATGTATTTTTATAATAAAATAGTTTGGAGTCTCAAACATAAATAGTATTTGCTACAAATTTGGTCAAACATAAATTACTTTTGGTGATACAAACATGTAGTTGCATTCTTTTTCGAATAGAGAGTATTTCTCAAAACTCGGGACCCTCTTGGACACAACGTCTCCGTTTGAAAGCCGCGTAAATGAGGAACCTCCCATGGTGAGGCTTTAGCGAGTCTCTTTCAAAAACTTTTCCATATCTCCACTTTCTTGTGGAGGTAAAGATCACGACCCTGGAGCTCAACAAGTTGGGTGCTCGCGAGCAACGTGTTCGCACACGAACACGTCACCGTGTGCCCCCGGCGATGAGCGAGATACGCACGACACATTGCCGGAGGAGCCTTGCCGGAAGCGCGATACGCAAGAAACGCCATCGAGGTCTCTTGAGACCCGAACCCCACACACCCAGGAGGGACCCCGTCAGGCGTGCAGCAGCTATGGGCTGCCCTAGCCAGCCTGACTGCTCTAGGGCTTCTGCCGTCGTTGAAGCAACCATCATTGTCGACAACGAAGAATGAGAAGCAATAGTAGATTGGAAGATATGATAAAAAAAAATAGATGTATATTGATAGGTTCAATTGTGTTTTGTCAATCGGCCGTCACCCTTTATATTTATAGGGTGGCTGGTCTATCCATATGTACACGAAGCTAAGCTGTTACTCGACAACTTGGCTTATTTAATTGGAGCAGAACTCTCTAGAAATACACATGTATATATGTACATGGTCTTCACGTGTTCGTGTTTGCCCACACCATGTTGGAGTAACCGTACTTCTTTTTCAAACTTTACAGATTCGCAAGTTATTTCAAACCTTGGTAGGATAGGCATCAACCTAGACTCTTCGGGGGTAGCAGTAATTAAAAATTTAGAGGTTGATAGATTAGTGCTCTGTGCTAATCATAAAAAAAGGTTTTAAGTCTTATACAACAAACCTTGTCAGTGATGATGAAAGGGAGGAGTGGCTTGAAGCAATTCTCAGCCATGCTTGCGGGAATCTAAATGAGAATATGTTGGACTTGGAGAATGATAAAATCATAGATCTCTCTCCTCTTCGCTGCAAGAAAAAATACAACAATGCCAAAAATATTAACAAGGGCAAACTTCCCAAAAAGCCAAAGACCCCTTCAAAAATTAAACTAAAATAAAAGGAATTTTCTGGAATAGCAGAGGTCTTGTGGACTTGGCTAAACATAGGTTCTTGGCTGAATTAGTTAAGAAGGAGCAAATTAATTTTATTGCTATCTCTGAAACTAGAAGGGATTCCTTCCCGGATCATGTCCTCAAAAATCTATGTGCCGAACATGATTTTCTTTGGCATATAATGGCGCCTCATGGTAGATCTGGGGGTATCCTCCTCGGAGTCGACCTAAATGTTTTTGATATTGGAGCCATTGATAAGGGTGATTTCTATGTCAAATTCACTCTTAGATATAAAACGAATGGCTTCAAATTTGTGCTCTATAAGATATATGGGCCAGCACAACTATAAAACAAGAGTGCTTTCCTCTCGGAGCTAGCCAACACTTGCTCCAAAGAATCCCTTCCGTATATAATAGGGGGATTTTAATAAAATGAGAACTCCGGAGGAGAAGAGCTCAAGGGAATTCGACCCTAAGTGGCCAAATCTTTTTAATGCAGTTATCGAATCTCTAGATCTCAAGGAGATTATGATGTCAGGCCGCCAGTATACTTGGGCAGGACCGGGTGATAATCCAACTTTCGAGAAATTAGATAGAGTTCTCGTCAGCACAGAATGGGAAAACCAGTTCCCGTTATCCATTGTCCAATCTACAGATAGAAATATTTCAGACCATACTCTATTGGTGTTAAACACAGGAGCATCGACTCATCGCACCGACAATCGGCCTTTCAAATTTGAGAAGGGTTAGTTATTACGGGATGGGTTTTATGATATGGTTGCTGATATCTGGCGATCTCAAACCTCAGGGTCGACTCCTCTTGAACGCTGGCAGTCTAAAGTCCGAAGACTCAGATAGCACCTTAGAGGATGGGCTAGACACACAACAGGGTCGTATAGAAAAAAAGAAGACCCTGTTAGCTCGATTAGATTATTTGGATAAGAAAGCCGAGGGTGGCTCCTTGTCTGATCAAGAGATTAATCTTAAACTCTATCTGAAAGAGCGATTAGTTTGTCTTTTGAGAGATGAAGAACTAAAGTGGTACGAGAGAGCCAAAGTCAAAGCCCTCCTGGAAGGGGATGCTAACACTAGGTTTTTTCATCTAGTGGCTAATGGTAAACATCGCAAGCAACACATATTTAAACTTGAAGATGATCAAGGAGTGGTTGTGGGCGATGACAATCTCAAGAACCATATTACTAATTATTATAAAAACTTCTTTGGTTCTCCGGATACTTTAGAGATCTCACTAATGGAAAATCAAACCTCAGATATTCCACAAGTATCTCCAGGCCCTGATAGTTTTCCTACGGTGATCAAGGATGATCTTCTACCTCTCTTTGCAGAGTTAAATAGAGAAGCTCTTGATCTCCATAGTCTCAACTTTGAAATAATTACATTGATTCTGATAATTGAAAATGCCACCAAAATTCAGCAATATAGACCAATTTATGTACTCAATGTAAGCTTTAAGATTTTTACAAAACTGGGCACAAATAGGATCAATAAAGTTGCTAAAACGGTGGTCAGCTCAACACAAACTGCCTTTTTGCCAGATAGAACTATCATGGAAGGAGTAGTTATTCCACACGAAACTATCCATGAGTTGCATATCAGGAAGAGAGATGGTGTAATTTTCAAAGTTGATTTTAAAAAGGCATATGATAAGGTTAAGTGGCCATTCATTCAGCAAACCTTATATATGAAAGGCTTCTCTCCCAAATGGTGTAGGTGGGTGGAAAGTATGGTCAGTGTGGGGATTAAAGTTAATGATGATGTAGGTCCCTACTTTCAGACCAAACGTGGACTAAGACAGGGTGATCCTATGTTACCCATCTTATTTAACATCATCGAGGATATGTTGGCTCTTCTAATTAATAGAGCAAAAGCTGACGGTCAAATAAGAGGTGTCGTCCCCCATCTTATAGATGATGGTCTGTCAATTTTACAATATATGGATGACACCATTATCTTTATTGATCACGGCTCAGAGCAAGCAAAAAATCTAAAACTTTTGCTATATGCTTTCGAATAGTTATCTTGGCTTAAGATCAATTTTCACAAGAGCCAAATTTTTTGCTTTGGTGCAGCAAAAGAGATGGAACATTTCTATACCACTCTCTTTGGTTGTAATGCTGGGGAATACCCATTCACTTATTTGGGGATCCCAATGCACCACAGACAACTCCTGAACTCTGAATGGAGAAAGGTTGAACAACGATTTCAACAAAAGCTCTCTTGCTGGAAAGCTAAATACTTATCGTATGGGGGAAGACTAATTTTGCTTAATTCGGTTTTAAGCAGTCTACCCATGTTTATGATGTCCTTCTTCGAGATACCTAAAAGAGTCCTCAAAAACCTTGACCATTTTAGATCACGGTTTTTTGGCAAGGCTCATCGGATAAACACAGATACATACTAGCTAGATGGGACATCTTATGTCGTCCAAAAGATCAAGGGGGATTAGGTATCTTAGACTTACAACTACAAAATAAGTACCTATTATCTAAATGGGTGATAAATCTAATTAATACAGATAGCCTTTGGCAATTTATGCTAAGGAACAAATACCTAAGATTAAAGACCCTTACTCAAGTGACTGTCAAACCAAATGATTCACACTTTTGGCGTGGCCTCATGCGTATCAAAGATGAGGTGTTGTCTAACGGTACCTTCGATATCAAAGATGGGACCAAAACGAGATTCTAGAACGATACATGGGTAGGAATCAAGCCTCTAAAGTTTATTTATCCTTCCTTATACAATATTATGAGGGATCCTCATGCAGCTGTTGCAAAGGTGTTGGCCAATAGCCCTCCAAATCTATCTTTTATAAGGGCGCTGGTTGATAATAAACTTATAGAGTAGCGTAATCTAGTAGCTCGGGTCTCCAATACTCAACTAGTGGTTGGTTTCGATTACTTTAAATGGAACCTAACCAAATCAGGGTTATTTTCTGTCCGGTCAATGTATCTCCACTTAATTGACACAGAACCACCTTTTATCCATAAGAAGATCTGAAAGATGAAATTACCTCTAAAAATTAAAAAAAAATTGATTCCTACAAAGGGGAGTTGTCCTAACCAAGGACAACCTCGCTAAGAAAAATTAGAAAGGGGTCAAAAATGTATCTGCTGTAATAAGAATGAGACTATCCGGCACTTATTCTTAGATTGCCCCTTTGCCAAAATGATTTGGAGGATTATCTTCTTTGCTATTAATCTGAACCGACCGAGATCCATCAACCATATGTTTGGTACCTGGCTTAGTAATCAAGATAAGTGGATCAGGGGTCTAATCTGGGTTGGGACTGCTGCCTTATGCTGGGCTATCTGGCGATGCCGGAATGATTTTATATTTAATAAATTGAAAACTAATTCTATTACGCAGGTTATTTTCAGAGGAGCGTACTGGTTACGCTTCTGGGTTCAGCTGCAGCGTGATGAAGCAAAGGATGCACTCTCTTTGATGAGCAAGAAGCTGGAGATGATTGCTTTAGAAATCTCAGATAGAGGGTGGAAGCACATTTATCGTTTGCTTTAGTTTCCTGGTCTATATTTTGACCATAGCTTTCTCCTTGTATTAAACAAATGTTTGTAATAATTAGCTGTGTATATTTATGAATGTAGAGGCTGGATATTTATTATCTTTTATTTAAAAAATGTTGGGAGTAACCGGCAGTCAATCAATTCCCTTTATGCACGCACGTACTCCAGCCGCAGGCATGATCCACAGGCATGGATGAATATGACTTTGGACTCCAGGCTATAAAATTCCTTGTAATTCAAGTCCATTGACCGGAGATAGATCAAGAGCATACTCGTGTCACACCAAAGTTCCTTGCATGTATATGCACATACTAGTGTTTAGGGCGCGCCCCAGGCATGACGGCACCACAGGGATGGCATCACAGGTAATATATAGTTCAATGGAGAGAACGAAAAGGGAACACATCATTGGTGATGAAGGTAGATGCAGTCAATCTAATAAGAGGTCCTGCACTTATACGGGCAATGGTCCATAATACGTCAATAAAATAAAAGCCACATCAGTCTTCAGGGGAGACCGCTCGAGTTCTACATCACAGTACCACAACATTTGTTAAGGCGATGATTACCAAGGTTCTAAGACTGCAGAGCCATATAAAGTTTGCTGCTACAACAGGAGCTCTTGGAGCTAATAGAAATGCCAGCTGCGATCAGATTCCCAGCCATGCTCTTCATCTTCTGCCAGGCCGAGTGAAGAATCTATATGTTTAGCAGCAAAGAATTAATCTCATTGTATGTTGGTCTGTATTTTAGGTACATGTTCAGGATATAACAGGTGAGGTTGATGTACCTGGGGTGCAGTAGCCATTTTCATGTGTTCAAATATGTCGATTCAGTGGCTCCTGCTGAGCTTCATAGTGCAAGAACGCGTGTGGATTAGACATGGGGCTATATTAGTCAAAGGAGTGTAGCAGGAGTGAACACTACATCTGCCTTGCTCCTCATGCACCTCCATGAGAACGTCCAGGTCCTCATCTAGTATAAAAAGAAACTTCAGTATTTCATTAAAAAAACACAGTTCAAAGACACAAAGATATCTGAAGGAAAAATACTGGCACCTGTGTCCAGTGTTTCTGGAGAAGCAGGAGACTGTGGAAGTGGAATCAGACCTGAATCTCAGTGCCTCACTATGTGGATCGGTCTGGAGATTGACAGCGAATAGACCATTGGATACTCCACAAGGCTTAGAGTACTGCACACCGATGTGGCCATGAGATGGGATAGAGTGGACACTTGATGCAAAACCAGTAACTCTACATGTGCCTCAGCGCTTGTTGAAAGCAGCAGGATTGATAGCACAGTGTGGCTACAGCATTGGCTACGGCAATGAAGAAAGCATGCATTAGGTGGTATATTTGTGATGTCTATAGCCACCTCGGTTTCCAAGCAAACTGTCTTACTCTTGTAAGTGTGTGGCCAAGGCATAAGAATCATGTTGAATTGTCATCACAGAGCAGATCAGATTCTAAAACAAGGTGAACGATGAAATTAGGAGTGGAAGGAGCTAACAGTGAAGGTGCTGAGTGGGAGAGAGAGAACTGTTTTTGTACTGCGAAACAGATATCTCTATTGCAGAGTTTTGCTGTGGGAGGGTTGCGGTCAATGGCTGGAACAGCATTGGCAAGGTTCATCTCCTGCTCCATGGTTTCGTCACTGCACTGTACCGGCAACGGAAGCGGAAGCGCCATGGAGACCTACACTGAATATTTTTGGGGAACGTCGTTAGTTGTTAGAGATGCTATAAGCTCTGCATATATACATGTGCAGTGGGAAAAATGGAAAAGATATTCACTTCAGAACTATTTATATTTCCAAAAGTTAACTATGTCAAAACCTGCTTTATCTGAAAACTATAAATCGGTACGTCAGCATGATTGACTTCAATAGAGACAGATTGATGCTTCACATAGCAAAGTAACTATGTAGACATGAGCTACTGGAACCTAATATACAATTTTGTAAACACCAGACTGTAATTAGACACATGAAAAATGAAGTCAAATAGAAGAGACCTATTACTGGCCTCTTTTGCACGTTCTCGTGTAGGAAATATGTTTTAAGAACACAAGAGCCATGTAGCCATGGCAGCTAAACCGTTACTAAATTGCTTTGTGCATCCACTAAATTCTATCCAGATCTGGCATAGTAAGTTTGTCACGAAAAGCAATATATACCTGAGCAGTGCCACCACTAAAAAACACCATTCTCTAGCACAGGCGAGCTCTGGTCCTCTGTCTCTTAACTCTGAAAAGGAAAAAAAAGAGACATGGATCTTTACAACACAGCATCAGAATAAACATCGAGCAAGAAACAGGGAAAAGGAGTGACATATATATGTCATGTATAAACATCATCCAGAAAGCATGGTACATGAGAAGAGCATACCTAAGAGGCAAGGACAACAGGCAAGCGAAGCTCCTCCCTGGCACAGCCCACCTGGAAGCCAAAAAAGCAAATCACATAAAGGATTAGGCTACATGAACGAACCAATCCAACATGGCACTCTAAGCCCACCATACACCAGCAGATAAGTTTTTTTTTAAAATATGTCATTGGCTGGCTGGCCTAAGAAACCGGAAGATCTGCACACACTATGACATGACGCCAGAAATACACTACAGATTTGTGTCATCCAAACATAACAGAAAACATGAAATATGTTGCAGCACACTAAGACATATTCCCCCATAGCCACGATACATCACACCTGGCTGATAAAGCTGAAGAACATTATATAACTGTAAAGATTTCAGAAAAAAAAAATCCTAGTGCCAACTGAACACACATTTCATTGAACACCATTCACCGAACAGGCGAACACCTTACAGACAGGAGACCAGGCACAAGCCACGGCAAACGCCTGGACACGGCAGCACGTCGTCGAGCTCTGGCCAGACATGAACCACCTAGACATCACGGCACGGCACCAAAGATATAGGTGAACGATAGATCCGGGTGCAATCAAGCATTTTACATAGTTCAGCATAATAAGTGAAAGGACCTGCACTAAAATTCAAACCACTTCATAATTCAACGAATATTAACTTTGGGCTGAAACCAGATGTACAAAAAGCAAAATTAAAATGGAACTGAGGAAAAGCTGAAAGATTATATGCAGAGGATGCATACTTGGCTCTAGGTACCACCTTTTTCAATTACTCTACAGTTCTATGGACACCTGAATCTAACTAAGTAAAAGAAGAAACAACATCAAAATGCAATTCATCTAGAAAGCCTCCACCACTGAGTAACAGAAGCACACAACATTCATTTCAAGATTTTCACTTTGCCACTGAGAAAGCCTCCACCACAAGCATCCTGTTTTCAATAGCTAAACCTGATCTTGCTTTAACCCAAACTACCAAGAAGGATGGTGAGTTACTGTTTTTTTTTTCATCTAGAATGAGAGTTTTTTCAGTAACCTGCACATTCTATCGTGAACACCACACTCTATTCTTAGCAATGCAAGGCACAAATCACCTTTCACAGTCTATTCTTGACCTTATTAAGTATACTAACCAAGAAGCACAAGACAAACTTACCAATGCAATAACTGAGGAGAATCGCTCACCTTTCATAGGATTTTTACGCCACCATTGGTAAACCATCCACTTCCAAAGAACAAATTAATTTCAACGTGGTAATAGAAAATTTGAAGTGTAGCTACAAAATCAACCCAATGACTAATCATGTAACTCATAGGTAATTACAGTCATCCACACCACGAAAGTGACAACAATCAGGTTATTACCTTATTGAGTGTTCTGTAAATAAAGTTGATGCCAATTACTGAGTTGTTCTTAGTTCTCACATGCAAACCTGAAAAAGACTGCTACCAATTCATGAACTGAATATTAGATTTGCTGGCTACAGATGAAAATATGAAGCAAAAATGTTAATGAACTGGGATAAACATATGAAAAACGAAAGCCTGCACAAATGCTGAACTGAACATCCACTTAGGTGGCATTTTTGATAGGACCAACTTATCAAAAATCCTAAATGCCAATGCCTCAGTACAAAAAGATGCAATTGTTTCAGTAGTTCCCACATTTAATCCTAGATAATTAAGTCAATGAAGATAGGAATCAAGGAAATCTTAAAAGTAATCTATTTGTATGGTATAGCTTAGAAAATATGGTTTAGCTTAGAAAATATGGCCTTGGAATATTCTTAAATGCAACAGCGCCCACGGTTGTCCATTCCTAATATTATGGCCATTCGAGAAAAATTCTTCTGCCATTACTAATACTATGGCCAAGAAAAATTCTATTACAAACTGACCAAAATTTTCTTCTGCTGGAAATGGACCAATTATTGGCCGTTATCACAAAAGCCAACTTTTTAACCCATAATCAAAACACGCCAACACAATTTAAAAAAAAAAACTCAAGTAGGAGACTGAATTAGGAGACGTCTAGTCCATTTCCAAAAGAACACCAAAAGAAAGGCTTTGTAATATAAGCTGAACTGACCTGCATCGGTTCATACATTTTCTCAAGCAGGTAGTAGGGGTCAAGCAGGCATACGCGGATGGGCAGGAAGCCAGGAAACTGCTGCCAAGAGGCCAACCTGACAATCCAGTACAACGTTGATGGAGTGCACCAGATTGGTAATAGAAACTCTGCAGTGTAGGTACAAAACCTACCTCTTTACATGTATTAGCAGCATCCTGTCACCATTGAGCCTATAAGTACAGTTATTAAGATGAAAATAAGAAAATATAGGAACAAGTGCAAACTATTTGCTTGGATCCTCATACAAAATAAAATCCTCACAGCATAATTGCAGGTTGTCCACTGTGTTATGTGTGACAGACCTTTAGAATCTGGCCTCCACCTGAGCTTTTTGTGCCCCTTTGCTGAGATATGGAGCCTTGTGCTGACTTGGAAGCATTATGTTGTCAACCTAATCCGACTGCAGGAGAGCACCAAACACGCTAACATTAATATTCACACAAAGGCTACAATAGAAAAGACAAATCTGATCATACTAAATCCAGCTCTATAATCAGTACAGGACATTTTTCAGTTCAAAAATAGGCACAGTACATGTGACCGGTGCATGAAGAATTACATAGACTTGATCTCGCAAGGCTAGTGATGCGCAACATAAGTGGATCACTAATCAAACCAAAAAGAATGCCAAGGCTAAATTTCACCTCTGCACTTGAGCAGAGCCAGAGCAAATTACAAATTTGCTGAACCTTAGGCCTCACAATTAGCACCATCCAATTTTACCTAAATCCAAATGCATTCAAGGCAGGAGACAACCACCACCACCGAAAAAAAACAACAACAACAAAGGTGTAATTGACATATTATGCATATTCCTTATTTCACGCCTGCATCATAAATCATACCCAATCTTTTTTTTTTGAGCCATAAATACAGCAGGTCAAGCCCCCACTTTGTAAATCATACCCAATCTTAGTTGAATAGGAGCAATGCAGAAAGCACATATAGTAAAAAAAAAAAACAAAACTGATCTTTAGAGTGTAGACAACCCCTACTCGTTAGACCTTGAATTTGTACAGAAGGAACTGCATCATCAACAATCCCTACTCGAAGACAGTAATAATCAAGCAGGATTATATATCACATTACAAAGAGCAAGCAGTCGCTGGCTGAACCTAAAAAGAGAATATCATCTCAGTATTTGCAAATGATGTCTGCCCATTGCCATCCATGCACCCTCCTGGCTGCACCGACCTGCCCGTGGCCATGGCCGGTTACTGCAGGTCGGTGCAGCACCACGCATAACTCCCCCAGTGCTGGCTGCACCAAAAACCCCCAGCGGCAGCCGAGCGCACGCGGGGGGGGGGGGGGGGGGGGGGGGGGGGGGGGGGGGGGGGGGGGGGGGGGGGGGGGGGG
>DXKC01023958.1:0-21535 GCA_031170775.1 Cymbopogon citratus
GTCCAAAGAGGACCTGGCCTGCCAGAATGTTGCAGTCTGCCTCCTGTCGACCTTCTGGATGCAGGGTGGCCGAAGTCTCGCCTTTGAAGAGGCCGCAGAGGTTACTCGCCAGGTAAGCGTCGGGCCGTGTGTTGAATCGCTGTTAAATACTTGTCAAATGGGTGTGGGGTATTTTGGTGCTTCATTGGGCTAACTATTGTGACACTGGCTTGTGCGCAGGTCTGGTCGTGCGTGCAAGGCGATTCTTCTTTAGGCCAAGGGGACGAGCAAGGGGAGGTGTCCAATGCTTGATTGGAGCCCGGGGCCACGACCGAGGCGGCGAACGAGGCTGGCGGGACGTCCGGGGGTGGTGGCGATAGGGGGATGCAGCCGAGCATGAAGGGAGGATAGTACCGGACGCGGAGCAGGTGTGAGTGAGTGGGTGATGTCGGTGCGCCTCTGTGAGGCTATTTGTCTGGACTGACTTTGTACATGCTCGTTGACTGAAAGGTGATGTTTAACTAATGCTTTTGGCCTTTGTCACGCAGGTGCCTTGCGGGCCTGCGTGCGAGGTTATGGATGAGATCCTGCTGATGATGAATTACCAGGACGCGTTCATATCCGGGGCGAGCTAGGCTCGAGTGAAACGAAGGTTCCCGTCGGTGAAGTTCGGGCGGTTCTGGTGGGCGAAGGTTCGTAAGTATGACGAGCGTAATCAGGCAGTGCTGACATTTTGGCGCAACGCTGATTTGATCGATTGACAAGTGGGGCGTTACCTAGAGTGCTTGCCAGCTTGCCCCCAGGCTGTTGATAGTGATGTTGACGATGAGACGGCCGTAGATTTTGTGCTCGGTAGGGGCAAGGTGGTTGTGGGGGACGACGGTATGTTGGTTGTATGCAAGGCTGAGCCTATTGAGCTAGTTGAGCGGGATCGGTGCTACATGTATCGGGCAAGTGTCTTGGAGGGAGACCTGCCGTTGGTTCCTTGGAAACCCTTGGATTTGGTTCCGATTGGGGCTACCTCCAGCGAGGGTGGGCGGTGGTCCCGGGAGAATGCGGCAATCTTGGAGGCGGCGGAGGTTTTGCTTGAAGATGTGCTGGACGTTATGCTTGAGGAGATAGCCATTGGCGTGGGTTTTGAGGAAGACGTGGTCGATATCTGGGAGTTTCACGCCCGAGGGGGTTAGGGTGCCTTTTATTTTTTTTCCTTTTTCTTGGCCACGGCGCTTGTTGCGCTTTGAGCTTGTTTTGGAACATTGGTGTGCTAAATAAGTGTGTTTGGGGAGGTTTTCCCTCTTGTTGTTGGCTACGAGTGGGCCTTGGCGAGGCTCGCGACGAACAAGAGGGTGGGTGCGCAGCGACGCCCCCCAATTTATTTTTAGCGAGGCTCGTGACGAAAAAGAAAGTAGGCCCGCAGCAACGCCCACCATTTGTTTTGGCAAGGCTCGCGATGAAAAAGAAAATGGGCATGCAGCGACGCCCCCTATTTGTTCTGGCGAGGCCCGCGACGAAAAAGAAAGTAGACGCGCAGCGACGCCCCCCATTTGTTTTGGCGAGGCTCACGACAAAAAAGAAAGTGGGCATGCAACGACGCCCCCATTTATTCTGGTGAGGCTCGCAATGAAAAAGAAAGTAGGCGCGTAGCGACACCCCATTTGTTTTGGCGAGGCTCGCGACGAAAAAGAAAGTAGCCGCGCAGCGACGCCCCCCATTTGTTTTGGCAAGGCTCGCAACAAAAAGTGGATAGGCGCGCAGTGATGAGGGGTGCTATGCTTTGAAAATTTGAGAGGCTGTTTTTTCTTTATAAACTTTTTTGGTTACAGCAATTTTTGATTACATCGGGGTTACAAGGCTGCTCTTTCTTTAGAGGCAAAGCTTGGTAGAAGCCCGACGCCGCTCTCCATGTTGTGGCGGGGAGGTCCGACGTTTCGGCTCCCTGGGCTCGTCCACGCCCTGAGGCATGAGAGTGATGGGTGGTGCCATGGGGCTTCGCACTTTGCACGAATCTTCTCGCTGAAGGTGCGAACTCCGCTTCTTGGGCCTCGCCTAGGCTGCCCGGTCTGCCTAGTGACTTCTGCGAGCATGATTTTGATTCCTTTAGCGAGGCGTGGGGGTGCGCTCCCACCGCATGTGCGAGTTGCGCTGGTCGGGGGAGGTTGCCGACCTCGTTTTGTGACTTCCTCCTGCAGAACTTTGATTCCTTTGGCGAGGTTGTGGTCAGGGGGATGTTATGTTTTTTTCTTGCGGTAGCCCCCTCTGACCCTCGCTGTTCTGGCTTTGGTGGAAGCCTCTCCCACATGGAGGATTGCCTCCATGAGCTGTTATGTATCACGAGATCTGGCGCTTATGTTCTTTCTTGTGGTATCTGTCGGCGGGGGTGTGGATGGATCTGGTGGATTTTCGGCTGCGGCCATGTTTTTGCGAGGGTTAGGGGCAGGTCGAAGCATGGCTGGGTTGGGTGTGCGAAGCTATTGGACGGTGGTGGGGGAGGGGTTGTGATGGGGGTGTTGCTTTGCTGTGCTTGGTTGGGGTTCCGGGGGAATCCTTTTATAGGGGAGTTGAGTGGGAGCAATGATTGCGCATTGAATGCAAGGTTTGTCGTGTTGTTCGGTGGTTGGCAGGTAGCGGTTAGTGGTTGGGAGTTATTGTGGTTGGTGGTTGGAGTTATTGAGGGTTGGCAAGCCCCCTGGCGGGTCCTGCTTTCCTGTCGGTGCCTTGTGGGGGTAGACGGAGCTTTCTGTGCCTCTCTTCCTGGAGGTCAGATGTGGGGCTTGAGCGATTCTCCCCATGCGAGCCCCTGGCGAGGGTGCATGCGGGTGATGGCCTCCGCGACTCTACTTTTGTAGGTAGAGGTGGAGCTTGCATGTCCTTCCCTAGGCGAGCCCCTGGCGAGGGTGCGTGCGGGTGAAGGCCTCCGCGACTCTACTTTCTGTAGGTAGATGTGGAGCTTGCATGACTTTTCCTGGGCGAGCCCCTGGCGAGGGTGTGCGTGGGTGATGATCTCCACGCCTCTCATTTTTGTAGGTAGAGGTGGAGCTTGCATGACTTTTCCTAGGCGAGCCCCTGGTGAGGGTGCGCGCGGGTGATGACCTCCGTGCCTCTCCTTTTTGTAGGTAGAGGTGGAGCTTGCATGACTTTTCCCGAGAGAGCCCCTGGCGAGGGTGCGTGCGGATGACGACCTCCGCACATCGCCTTTTTGTAGGTAGAGGTGGAGCTTGCATGACTTTTCCTAGGTGAGCCCCTGGCGAGGGTGCACGCGGGTGACGACCTCCGCGCCTCTCCTTTATATAGGTAGAGGTGGAGCTTGCATGACTTTTGAATGAAATTCAGAGGTTTGTGCCGAGTTGAAGTCTACTGAACGTTGGTTTGGCACAATCCTTTTGACAACACAGTTGATGAGGGTAGAGTGATCAGTTCTACCCCTTTCAGCGGAGGTACATGACTTTGATTGGGGAAATATGGAAATGTATTAAGTTAAAGGGTGCTGCCTCATCAAAAAACCTAGCACCCCTTTGCTAGGAAAAAGAGTACAGCCTCGAGAGTTCAACAGAAATGAAAGTAAACTTGGTACAAAGTTTGGTGAAAACAAAAAACTGCCGCTATGGGTAGTACTTGCGAAGGTCGTCGATGTTCCACGTGTGGGGGAGGTCGTTGCCCTCGGCATCCTGAAGGTGGTAGGAGCCCGACCTTGTAGATTTGATGATGACGTAGGGCCCGACCCACTTGGGCTGGAACTTCCTGGCCATCTTGGCATTGTGTTTCCTTATCAGGACGAGATCACCCACGTCGAGATGGCGAGGCTTGATTTTCTTATCGCGCCATCTTGTCGTTTCCTCTTGGTAACGGTGAAGGTTGTTCACCGCTTGGCACCTTGTTTCTTCAACGAGGTCCTTGATGACTTCTTCGTCTTGCTGTGGGGACGCGAAGGTCGTCCTTGGCGAGCCATGACAGAGCTCTTCGGGTAAGACGGCCTCTTCGCCGAAGAGAAGCTTGAAGGGGGTGATGTTTGTAGCCCCGCAATCGGAGGTGTTGTGTGACTAGACAACAGAGGTTAGTTCTTTGGTCCACTTACCTCGCGGTTTGTCCTTTAGCTTTTTGGTGATGCCCTCGAAGATAATTCCATTGGCTCGCTCGACGAGGCCGTTGGACTGTGGATGCCTTACTGAGGCAAAATGGATTTTGGTCCCAAGTTGTGAGCAGAACTCCTTGAAGGCGGAGCTATCGAACTTGGTGCCGTTGTTGATGGTTATATCTCTTGGGACCCAGAAGCGGCAAACGATTTGTTGCCAGAAGAACTTCTGCACTGCTTGCGAGGTTATCTTTGTCAGAGGTTTGGCCTCGATCCACTTGGTGAAATACTCAATGGCTACCACCACATAGTGGAGGTTCCCTGGTCCAATCGGCATGGGTCTGATGAGGTACATGGCCCATCTTTGTAGTGGTCAGGTGGGGCAGATTAATGTTGTCGGGCCGCCTGGTTGGTTGTTGTGCCAGGCTGAGAACTGGCATCCTTGGCACTGCTGAATTTGCAAATGCCATGGTTGGCCAGTAGAAGCCCTGCCTAAACGTCTTCCCCACCAGTGCTCTTGGTCCATTGTGAGAACCGCAAATACCCTCATGGATCTGCTTCATTATTGTGGTACCTTCATCGCGGGTGACGCATTTGAGCAGATGGGACGTTACGGATGCCTGGTACAGCTCGTTGTCTATAATTTGGTATCCTCACGCCCGTTGGGTCATGTGCTTCTCCTCTTCTTTAGTTTCTGGCTCGTAAAATCCTTTGAGGTAGGCCATAATGGGCGCTCTCCAGTCTTCGCATTGGATGGCATGCACATAACTTGGTGGCTTTGCG
This sequence comes from Cymbopogon citratus, assembly GCA_031170775.1. NCBI lineage: Eukaryota > Viridiplantae > Streptophyta > Magnoliopsida > Poales > Poaceae > Cymbopogon > Cymbopogon citratus. Next base: position 4,832 of record DXKC01023958.1, read on the forward strand.
ACTGCGTCGATGGCGGGGATGTGCAGCGTCTTGAATAAGACATCTGGTGGTATTGGCAAATTTTGGGCTGTAGCTTTTGCCAGCTCGTCAGCCTCACGGTTCTCGCTGTGAGGGATTACCTTGGCGGTGATGCCTAGAAAAGTTCTTTCTAGCTTGCGTATGTGCTGTAGGTACTTTTGTAGATCAGGCTCTTTAGCTTTGAAGTTATTTTCGATGTGTCCAGCGATGACTTGGGAGTCTATCTTGATGATAACTCGCCTAGTGGAAAGGGCACGAAGCTTTGTCAGAGCGAGGGTGATGGCCTCATAATCGGCGGAGTTGTTGGTGCACTGGAACTCTAGTCTTGCTGCGTATCGTAGCTTGATGCCTGAGGGGGAGGTGAGGATTGCAGAGACCCCTGCTCCGAGCGCCCCCGAGGCCCCATCGGTGTGAACTGTCCACAAGGGTTCGGGGGTGGTTGGTTGATTGTGATTGTCGGGGGTCCAGTCTACCATGAAGTCGGCGAGGGTCTGGGATTTGATTGCTGTCCTGCCGACAAAGTGAATCACATGATCGCTGAGCTTGGTCGCCCATTTGGCTATCCTCCCTATTGCTTCCAGGTTTCTGAAGATGTTGTCAAGTGGGTAGCTCGAGGGTACCATTATCTCGTGAGATTGGAAGTAATGCTTGAGCTTTCTGGCTGCCATCACTACTGCGTACGCGACCTTTTCAAGTTCGGTGTAGTTCTTCTTCGGACCTTCGAGAGTTTTGGATACGTAGTAGATCGGAAGTTGCTTCCTCTGGTGTTCCTCTTGGATTTCTTTTACTAGCACGGCACTCACGATGTGCGGCGAGGTGGCGACATAAAGAAGCAGAGGCTCGCTTGTGTCTGGAGCGGCGAGGGTCGTCAAGTTGACGAGGTAGGCTTTTAGGTCCTCAAAGGCCTTTTGCTATGGGGGACCCCAATTGAAGGGTTTGGAGCCCTTTAAGACCTCGAAGAATGGCAATCCTCGCTCTGCGGACCTTGAGATGAATCTGCTAAGCGAGGCTAACCTGCCGACGAGGCGTTGTGTGTGTTTCCTTGTGGACGGCAGCTCCATCATGCGGATGGCGTCGATCTTGGCAGGGTTGGCCTCGATTTTTTTGGCTGACACCAAACACCCTAGCAGTTTTCCTTTGCTTACCCCAAAGATGCACTTGTCAGGGTTGAGCTTGAATTTGACCTCGTGGAGGTTTGAGAATACTCTAGTGAGGTCGGCTATATGATCCTACTTTAACTTGCTCTGAACCACAATGTCATCCACGTAGGCCGAGACTGCGCTGTCATCCTTAAATACCTCCGCTGTCATTCTGGCGAACATTGATCCAGCATTCCTAAGGCCCTCGGCCATTCTAAGCAGTAGGTCCCGAACGGGGTGATGAAGCTGGTCTTTTTCTCGTCCTCTTCGCTCATCCATATCTGGTGGTAGCCTGAGATGCAGTCCAGCAGCGAGATCAATTTGCATCCGGCTCCAGTGTCGACAAGGGTGCTAATCCGTGGTAGGGGGAAGTCTTCCTTTGGGCAAGCTTTGTTGAGGCTAGTGAAGTCGACGCACATTCACCACTTTTTGTTCTTCTTCTGGACCAGAACTACATTTGATAGCCAGGTGGAGTACTTGACTGGGCGGATGACCCCCGCGTCCAGCAGTCACTGGACATCCTCCTTTGCTGCCTGCTTCCTTTCTTCTGACATTTTGTGGAGCTGTTGCTTGATTGGGGGATATTTGCTGCTTATGTTGAGGGAGTGTTCTATCAGTTTCCTATCGACGCCGCGGAGGTCTTCAGCTGACCAAGCAAAGGTATCGTTGAATTCCCTCAAGAATTGAATCAGCTTCTGCTCTATTGAGCAGTCCAAAAGTGCGGAGATAGTTGCAGTCTTTCGAGGGTCTTCTAGGAATAGACAGACTTGCTTTGTTTCTTCCAGTGGTTGAGCTCGTGCGGGTTCGCGTGGCTCGGTGGCGATCTCGTCTTCTGGCTTTTCTTTTTCCTCAAGATGGTGCACATTCTTGTGGCCTGGTGCAATTGTGTCCTCCACTATTCTCAAGGAGTTCTGGTCCCTGTAAACCATGATGACTCCTCTTAGGGCAGGGAGTTTCATGCACAAGTAGTCGGGTGTAAGACGGTGCTGAAAGCGTTGGTTAACACTCGCCCGAAGATGGCGTTGTAGCTGCAGAACATGTCAACTACGTCGAAGGTAATTTCTTCTATGCGGTGATTGTTTTTGTCTTTGAAGGTGATGAGGAGTGTGATTTTTCCAATGGCCCTGATTTGTTGTCCACCAAAGCCAAAGAGGGGGTTGTCCGTCGGTTTTAGCAGGCTTCTCTCTAGCTTCATGTTGTCGAAGGTTGATGTGAATAGGATGTCTGCGGAGCTGCCAAAATCAACGAGAATCTTGGTTACTGTCCACCCTGTGATGTTGGTTTCGATGACCATTGCATCAGTATGAGGGTAGTCTTTGAGCTTCATATCTGATCCATCGAAGGTTATTGGAGTGTGTGACCAATGGGATTCCGATGCAGGCCTTCTGTTGAGACGTGGTGCACTCTTCGGAGGTGTTCTCTCCATTGTCTCTTGTTTCCGTGATCCTCGTTCGAGCCTCCAGAGATGGCAAGGATAACCCCATAGGTGGATGTAGGGTTGTTGATGGTTTGAGCCTATTTATGAGTGATGGGTTGCACAGTCATATACTTCGCAAGGGGGTAAACCATGATAAATAGATAATATGAATTATAGTAGCACAGAGAATTAATCACACAGCGATTAGAAATAGACTACTCAGCTTAAGGTAGGTTGACGTCTGATTAGTTCAAGAGATATAAACTTCTAAGTAGTTCTAATTACTAAGTCATTCATCTATCCTAACTCTACACTATCATATATGGCATAAAAGACTCTTTATCTATGTATAAGGAACATTGCTGTAGAAAGGCAAGACAGAGCTTAACTTCCTATGCAACTGCGGTTCTACCAATCCTATTAACGGGGGATGGACTACAAAGGACTCAACAGAACTGTCACTTCCGCGATCTACCACACGACTCGGTCAATAGGGGGCATTTGCAGGTAAACAACATCTAAGCACCATGCTTACATGAAATCTACCACCTAACCCTCCCGCGAAGAGAGCTAAGCTCTTTGCAAACTTATCCATAAACTCATTATCAATCATAACCATATCAAATGTAGAACTAGAATAAACTAGGAACATAATAAATAGAAACATAATGATATTTAGGATAAAGTCTCAAAGAAAGATACAAGATATACCAATCTCTGGAGATGTAGATCTGAAGTTCCGAGCACAGGTGTCCGACTCTTCCTCTATCAAGTCTAAACTTATATAGAATTGTAGAACTAGAGTAGCTATTCTAACTCTCTGGTGGAGAAATCTCTAATTCCCTGGCTATCCTGGTGTCTACCTCCGAGAATAATGATTTTCTTCTCTTCTTCTCTCTTTTCCAGGGGGAGGGGCTCTGTTTATATAGGCCTATAGAATTCACCACAGCCCTTGGATCAAACCGACATAAACACACGGTTATTATTTATCCTCAAAGTCGGTGGAGGCAGGATCCGCGGGCCTAGACCTGATTGGTCCAGGTCAGCAGGCGGGCGCATGACCTGGCAGGCGGGCGCCTAGCCACCAGGCCAGCTCAGCCTCTCCTTCGGTCGGGTGTTTTCTTGAACCTTCCAAATTACACAAAAGTTGGTTTTCGAATTTTATCTCTATGTAAACCTGACATGTGGCCCTTTTCTTGATAATTCCTGATATCCCCTACAGAAATAGACATTCACCAAAACTCATGGAAATTGTTAGTTAAAACCCTAAGTCTATGGTGATTTTTATTTTATATCCCCTTTTCTCTCCTTAGTTGACATATAAATTTGTTGGTTAACAACCATCAACAAACTCCTCCAAGCTTACCTTTTGCTCATCCCTGAGTAAATAGCTACATGAGATAGATCAGGAGTTGCTATAATGCTTTCATTCTTTACAAGTACACATGTTTTAATACAAGAGTTCATTCCAGACTAGAGTGGACTATCATAACTTTCAAACTTACTCATGTTTCTTTTAACCATGGGGCTTTTACTTATACTTGAGTCTTGAGCAGTTGAAAGACAGAATAATTAAGTCAAGCACTATTGTGTTATGCTCTGTTGTTGCACCTCTATTCTGTAGTTTTTAAGATTTTAAAACAAAACTCAGAGTTCTTTAGTATGACCCTTTCAAGTCTCTCAATATGTGGTATTTTTGGATCCTCACTTAGGCATTGAAAGTAGAGATGCCTTCTCTCATGCTCTCATAATATATGTAGTATTTGTGCCATAAGGCATTTATACATCAGCCTTCACTCTCTCACCCTACATCTAATAAGGCTTATATGAAGCTTATATGTGTGGAGATAACTAATGCATTGGGTCCAATCGAACCATGGATCCAGAGGAACTCAACATATAATCAATCCGGATGTGCATGTGTGGTTTTATATATGTGGATAATAAAGTAGAGAAAATATTTGTGAAAGGAGAAGGGGTGCAAAGATAATTCTAATGCTCTTTATTTAGAGTATTTTCTCTAACTTAAACTTTAACAACTTGATATTATATTGGGCTCATAAATCTTTCTTTTTTCTAACTAGGACTTTTGTCCAATATTTTTCTTGCAGCCCATACTTTCTTTTTTACATAAAACTTTATAGAGGAAATAAATAATTGAAACTTGGAGCATTGAACATATAATGGCTAGCAAATGAGTAAGGAAAAATATTTTTGGTGTTCTCTCTCAGTGTGAGAGTGAAACATTTTCGGATAGGTGAATATATATGTGGTGCGTACTTCCGGAGTAGAAGCAGCAAAGGTGAACATGAGTGTGTGTGATACCATGATTTAACCATATGATGAGTCCCTAAAGGTCTACATAGCTCGAGCAAACACAAGCCCTATAAATATGCAGAGGCTTCCTATACTAAGAAATATTCAATTATAGCTGTGGTAGGAATTTTAAATCTCTCTGTCATATAAGGAACTCATCACAAATTTTTTTTTTCACAGATAAGTCTTTAGAATTTAGTGGCACTAGGAACATAATAAACAGCAGCTCAGACTATATCATATCATATCCGCCAACTACCTAGACTTAGTTTTAGCATATGCTCCCACAGATTTAAAGTGCAGAGTAAATTCAGTTGTTAGACAGTGTATCAAGTCTATGGGAGATCTCAAGTTTAAAACTAGGTACTTGAATAGAATTAGAGCAGAGCAATTGTTCATCATTTCTATCATGCATTCTCTAAGTTCTACATACTTTTATTTATATTACACTTGTAGGAAAATAAATCAAACCTATATTACACACTCTTTTTATTTGGTTTTTTATTTTTAAGCAAACTCAAACTTAAACAGTAAATTAACCAGTGAGTAATAAACTAAGTAGAAAATATTTATTTGATTTTCTAAGGTTTTTTTAATTTTTTAAATACGAAAAACAAATTAAAAAGAAGGAAAAGAAAACTTACCTTGATACTGGGGTCCTCCCCCAAGCTAGTCCTGATGCGGTGGTGAATCTTGGACCCAGAGCAGTCCCAAGATGTCATGCAGGGCATCACTGGTTTTGCTCTGGCCCTGTCGAATGTTGCCCAGTATCTGAGTGGTGTTCTAGTTCCACTGGCGCTGATCAGCCCACCACTGTACATTCTGGGCCAGTGAGTTGTCGGTGCGGTTCTGGAATGCCACCTGGGCATCATAATGCTCTTGGGTATAGAAGAACCCAGTGGCATCAGATGGTCGTCCTGGCTCGAAGTGATAGTGCTGTTTTTCTTCTTCTGTCCTTCCACCATAGGTATCAAATGAATACCTTGGTGGCCCGCTTGACGGTCCTTCTCCTGTGGGGATGAAGGGCTGCTCCTGGTAGTACTCATAGGGCTGATAGGCTAGGTACGCCCCCGGATTTAGCCTATAATGCTGGTGTCCTTGCCAGTCATCATAGCTAGCATGTGCTGCTTCCTCCTGGATGGGGTCAGCCCCGAGCCAAACCGGCTCGTGCTGACGTGTGAAGCGTTCAGAGGTCGTCCTCTGGGGTGCCCTCTCATTAGTTGCCCTTTCCGTATTACTTCTTAATGGTCGTGCCTGCAGCTCAACATGCAAAGTCTAGATAGAATATAATGCCAATTCCGGGTTAGGTAACCGAAGCTTGGCGTCACCATAAGTCATGTACAATTCACCTCTCACCTTCTTCACTTGATGTGCATGATTAAAATGTTCAAAACCAAATGTCGGCCTATACTCATCAATGAAATCTAGAGAGGCTCCAATAAGTAGTCCAAGTTCTTTGGCTAAACAAGTGACTATAGAGCAAATGGCTACATCCCCAACCTTATAGTCAGGAATACCTAACCAGTGGTCAACTAGCACAATAACAGGTGAAACCTTGATTTTTCTTACAGCTGCATACATCAGCTGCAAATCTATGATTCTTACTTTGCTAGTGTCATCCCTGGGAAAGAAAGTTGTACCCAACCACTTGTGTAGGAACCTGAGGGTAGGGTGCTCTATGTCTCTTGTGCGATTGCCTTGAAAGAATTGCTCCCTAGAAATACTGGTCCAGAACCTATGTGTTTCAAAATCACCTAAAGCTCTCTCTAAGTCTGTTCGTATGTCAATAGGAAAGCCTAGGAGATCACTAAGGTTCCCCCAAGTAAGTCTTTATTCAGTGTTGAAAAGCCTAAAATAGACTCCATTTTCAGTGCGTTGGAGGGTGCAAAGAAATTCCATGGTTAAGAGCTTAGACCCTACTTCTGTGATACTTGCAAAAGAAGTCCAACCAACGAACTGAAAGATGGTGTCAAGTTCATAAGCCATACCTGTGGCGTAGAGAAATACTTCGTCGATGACTGGTGTATGCGTGAAGTTGCGGTGCTTGATCTTGTTGTGGACAACTCTCTCTCGGGAGTCTCTCCGGGCAAGGTGAGATGTCATGAGGAGGATCCTTTGAGGTGCAGCTGAGGAAGAAGCAGGCATAGGGATGACGGGAGGATCGGTACTCATGTCGGAGCCGGCCCTTGATGAAGCACGCTAGGACGAGCTCCTAGTGGTCCTTCCCGTGATCTTGTTGGCGAAATTCTTTGCCTAGCTCATCCTGCAAAAATTCTTACAAACAATACTTGTGCAAGGGGTTAGTAAAAAGTTAGTGGTTAGCCATCCAGAGTTAGCGGTCTAGGGGTTAGTCGTTCTTCAAAATTAATTGTATAAGTTTGGTTCGGACAGAACCTCTCCTCAAATTTTATAATTCTTAATCCTAGTTGGATAGCATCTCCACTAATTTTTCTATGTGATTCTTGCAGCACTACCCCTCTCCACACTAGCTATAAAGCTCTTGCTCACTCTCTACTCTTCTCACTTGCTTCTCCTCTCTTTCTACTCTCTCCTTCTCTCTCAAATTCTCCTTGGGAAACTAGAAGTCGAGAGCAGGCTGAACAACTAAAATTCTGGAGTCTGGATGGTGCAAGGAAGCAAGGAGAGAAAGAGTATTTATAGAGGAGGAGATGGACAGGTGGGCGCCCAAGTGGGTAGGCGGCCACCCCACTCCTGACCCCTCTTCACTCGAATTTTTGATGCTTTGCTCTTTGCTTAGTGGAGAAGCAAAGAAAGTTGGTGAATGGGTGAATTTCGGTGGGAAAGATGGCTGGTGGAGGTGAGTGGAGATGAGTGAAGGTGGGTGATGTGATGTATGTGAGGTGTGGTCTATGACATGTGGGGCTCATCTCCAATATATTTTTGGTATATAAATATATATAATGCAGGAATTATAAAGTGAAAACTAAAAAATACTACACAATGCAAGAAATAAATATTTTTAAGCCACCATTATAAATATTTTTAAGGGTTGTTATACTCTAAAAAATTACTTATATGGGGTGTAGATTTTTATAATGCAATGTAAAGTAAATATGCTCTAAGGAATTTTATGTAAAAGTAAATATAGGTAAATACGGAGTTACCTTCCGGCGAGGGTTCGAATTTTTAAAGTCCTCCGAACTTGACTTTCCAAATTATTTATTCTTCTGATGATCCTGAAGACAGCGTCTCTGATGGTTCTTTTATTTCTTCGGGCTCTACCTTCTTCGCAGAAGAATTTAATTCTGCTTTTGACTTGAAAGCGAATCGCTTTTCCTTGCCATTTATGGTGAACTTGATCTCTCCTTTTCCAACATCAATGTGAGCATTGGCGGTACATAGGAATAGTCTTCCAAGAATGAGTGACACCTTCGAGTCTGGGTGCATGTGCAGTACTATGAAGTCTACTGGCACGAAGAATTCTCTTATTTTGACTAGAACATCTTCAGCAATGCCCAATGGATACCGAACTGATTGATCGGCCAATTGGAGACATATTGATGTTGGCTCAAGTGCAGTGTGGTTGAGCTGATAGTACACTGAGGCAAGCATCACACTGACACTTGCACCTAGATCACAGAGTGCATCGTTGAAGTAGTAACTTCCAATGTAACAGTCGATAGTGGGGCATCCTGGGTCTTTCTTCTTGATAGGTGATTCATTAAGGATGGCCGCACTGTACTCTTCTATTAGCTTGATCACTTCAGTAGATGGCAGAGGTCTCTTCTTGTTGAGAATATCTTGGATGTACTTGGTGTATGTAGGGACCTGTATGGCATCCAGCAGAGGTATATTGACATATAGCTTTTGAATTACCTTCACGAACATACCAAAAAGCTCATCTGATTTTTGTGGTCCTCTATTTCTGCGAGGAAATGGTAGATAGTTGGTATCTTGAAAATTCTGTCTCATTTTCTGATCTTGTACTGGATCTTGTGGTGATACTTCTTCAGGGATGTTGTTCTCTTCTTCCACCACTGGTGATAGCACTGGTGATGCTGCTTGTGGTCTTCTTGATGCTTTTGGATCTCTTGTGAAGCTTCCTCTTCTTGTAGTAATAGATCTTTCCTGCTCATGGTTAGTGGCAATAGGTAAAGCAGCGGCCAGCTGTGCTATTCTAGCATCCATCTTTTTATTATACTCAAATTGATTTTTAATGGCAGAAGAGAAGTTATCCATTTTAATATTTATGTTTTCTAAAGTTTTATCATTAACAGCAAGCCTATCTCTAATATCCATATTTATTTTAGATTGTTGTAACACTAACTCTCTTAAAGTAGGTTGCTTTGTAAAATTACTTGAATTCATACCTTAGCTTTGTCGATGTTGTTTCCAATTTGGTTGATGAGGAACTTTTATGATGGCGGAGTTTGGATGATATGTTGCTTCAATTGCCCTCTGATCTTCCTTATACTTGGCCCTCTGGTCTAGCCAGTGGAGCAAGTTACCCATCTTGGTAGATGGTGCATTGACTTCTTCAATTGTTTCTTCACTCTGGTGACAATGTTGAATGTTGTCTTGGGACCAGCTTTGGTTGTCTGATATTTTCTCCATGAGTTCCTTGGCTTTCCCAAGAGTAAGTGAAAAAAACGATCCTTCAATAGTGGCATCGAGGTGCTCACGTGTCTTTTGCATTAATCCATGATAAAAGCCTTGCATGAGTAACCATTCTTCCATTCTGTAATGAGGACAATCTTGAATATATCCTTGCAGGCGCTCCCATGCTTCTGAAATGGTTTTTGTCTTTTGCTGTTGGAAACTGGTAATCTTTTCTCTTAAGGCATTGGTCTTGCCTATTGGGAAGAATTTTGCTAGAAAGGTCTTGGAACACTTGTTCCATGTGTTGATGTCTTCTTTATTGGCATAAAACCACTTTTTCACTCTTCCCACTAGTAAAAATGGAAAGAGGCAAAGTCATAAGATATCTTGATCAACTCCTTCTATGACGATGGTGTTTCCAATCTCCATGAAGTCGTGTAGATGTGTACTTGCATCTTTATATGCCTTTCCACTGAATTGGACAGCTTGCACCATGTTGATGATGCTTGGCTTGAGCTCAAACTCAAGATTTTTAGTTGCTAGCACAGGACCAATGCGGATATTCTCTACTATCAAAGCAGAGAAATCCAACAAGGTCCTTTCAGCCATAGCTTCAAGTGTTGGTGTCGAGCTTCCTTCTTAATTGATCCGATTCTGATGATGTAGAGTTGAGTGAATCAGATTCAATCCTGCTAATGCCCTGTATAAAATATAGATATAGAAAACAACAGGGGTAATCTTGCCAAGTATAAATGACTGGCAACCATCACTCATTTACTAAGTATCTATTTTAGGCAATTTTTCTTGAAAAGTTTATTCCATCCCCGGCAACGGCGCTAGAAATGCTTGTTGACACTTCTTAACATCACTTAAGTTAGGTTGTCACAGTCCTAACATGATACTAAGAAATGTCGGTAAAATTAACTGCTAGCCTTTTATAGATGAAATATAAGGATATGCAAGTGCACAGATAAATTACCATTGTAGCATTTCAACCGGGAAGTATTCTAGGTATCGTTATTTATATTTAGCTCAAGGGAAAGAACTAAGGATTGAAACAATGAGATAAACTTGCTAAATATGCCTATTTATGAGTGATGGGTTGCACAGTCATATACTTGGCAAGGGTGTAGACCATGATAAATAGATAATATAAATTATACTAGCACAGGGAATTAATCACACAGGGATTAGAAATAGACTACTCAGCTTAAGGTAGGTTGACATCTGATTAGTTCAAGAGATATAAACTTCTAAGTAGTTCTAATTACTAAGTCATTCATCTATCCTAACTCTACACCATCATATATAGCATAAAAGACTCTTTATTTATGTATAAGGAACATTGCTGTAGAAAGGCAAGACAAAGCTTAACTTCCTATACAACTGCAGTTATACCAATCCTATTAATGGGGGATGGACTATAAAGGACTCAGCGGAACTGTCACTTCCGCGATCTACCACACGACCTGGCCAATAGGGGGCATTTGCAGGTAAACGACATCTAAGCACTATGCTTACATGAAATCTACCACCTAACCCTCCCGCGAAGAGAGCTAAGCGCTTTGCAAACTTATACATAAACTCATTATCAATCATAACCATATCAAATGTAGAACTAGAATAAACTAGGAACATAATAAATAGAAACATAATGATATTTAGGATAAAGTCTCAAAGAAAGATACAAGATATAAATCTCTAAAGATGTAGATCTGGAGTTCCGAGTACTAGTGCCCGACTCTTCCTCTATCTAGTCTAAACCTATGTAGAATTGTAGAACTAGAGTAGCTATTCTGACTCTTTGGTGGAGAAATCTCTAATTCCCTGGCTATCCAGGTGTCTACCTCTAAGAATAATGATTTTCTTCTCTTCTTCTCTCTTTTCTAGGGGGAGGGGCTCTGTTTATAGTCCTGTAGAATTCACCATAGCCCTTGGATCAAACCAACGTAAACACACGGTTATTATTCATCCTCAAAGTCGATGGAGGCAGGATCCGTGAGCCTGGACCTGATTGGTCCAGGTCAGCAGGCGGGTGCCTGACCTGGTAGGCCGGCGCCTGGCCACCAGGCCAGCTCAGCCTCTCCTTCAGTCGGGTGTCTTCTCGAACCTTCCAGATTACAAAAAAGTTGGTTTTTGGATTTTATCTCTATGTAAACCTGATATGTGGCCCTTTTCTTAATAATTCCTGATATCCCCCTGCAGAAACAGACATTCACCAAAACTCATAGAAATTGTTAGGTAAAACCCTAAATCTATGGTGATGTTTATTTTATATCCCCTTTCACTATGGTGATGTTTATTTTATATCCCCTTTCCTCTTCTTAGTTGACATATAAATTTGATGGTTAACAACCGTCAACAGGGAGCTGCGTAGTTGATGGGGGATATTGGTATTGCTGGTTAGCTGGGGCGGAGGTGGTCTCCTTGTATGGTTGACTGGCTTTGGGGTGAGGTCGGAGCTCTGCTCTGCTTCCTGGATTTCCTTTCCTTTGGAGAAGTATATGCACTGCTGCAGGGTTTTTCTCTGGTCCGCAGAACATGCAGTTGAACTTTGATGGGTCCTTCGTTCTCTGGTTGTAGGGTTGATTTGGGGGCTGGCCTCCTCTTTGGTCTCTGTATGGCGGAGCCTATTTGGCCAGGGCCTGTTGTTGGTTGCTTGATTTCGGTGGGGCCCGAGGAGTGGAGTCGATTGCATTTACCACTGCCAGGTCTCGGCGAGGGTGCACCTCGCATGGGTGTTCGCGGTGCTGCTTCCTAGGTGGTTGGCAGAAAGACTCGACCTTCGACCGGTGGTCAGTGTTAGCCCTGATCTGTTTCTCCATGATATCGTATAGCTCGGTGAACGTCTTAGGGTCTCTTCTGGATAGTTTTGAAGCGCAAGGGCCGGGTCTAAGCCCACTGATCACGGCCAGAATGAGCACCTCATTGGTTAGGCCCGGAGTTTTGTTCTTTGCATCGAGTAGCTTTCGCCACCAGTCTGCGAGGGGTTCATTCGGGGCCTGCCTGCAGCTGAATAGCTCAATGGCCTTCTTGGCTGAATTGTTGACGCCTTTGAAGTTCGTGCATATGCGACTGTGGAGGTCCCCCCAATTGTTGATGGATCCCGAGGGCAGATGACTGTACCATGATTGTGCCACATCCCTTGAGATGATCACGAATGCTTTGGCCATGATGTCTTCGTCTCCCCCTGCTGCTGCTATGGCCGCTTCATAGCTCATGACAAACTAGCGGGGGTCTGAGTGGCCGTCGTAACGTGGGAGGTATTGCTGGCTGAAGTTGATCGGCCATTCTGTGTTCTGGAGAGGTACGACAGTGGTGAGTTCTGGTCATAGACATGGACCCGCGGTGGTGCTCTCTGATCTTCGCAATAGCCCGCTGGCTCCTGAACCTGTCCGAACTGGTAGACGTGGTTGATCCGAGGGTCATGCTCTGGTTGGAGCGGGGGTGTCTCAAGATGCGGCTGGTGCTGAATCCTCAGAGGTCCCTCCTCCCGAGCGAGGATGCGCGGAGGTTGGCCCCAGCCTTGCGCTGCTTCCAAGCAAGCGTCCAGGCGGCGAAGCTCCTCCCGGGCCTCGTCCGCCCTCTGTCTGAGGGTTAGGATCCTCTTATGCTCGCTGAGTTCACCTAGCTTCTTTCATTTCTCTCTGATCTTGGTGTTTAGCTGGTTCAGTGCCTCGACTCTAGGTCTTCCTCATCTTCGTCGTTAGTGAGTCCTGTGGAATCCCTACCGAGGATTGTACGGAGCTCGGCGGGGGCTGTCGGCAGGCGAGGCTGAATGACTGGGTCTGTCACCATGGAGGTGCGGGTGGTGCTGGCCCCCGGCTCATGTTGATCACCTTCGAGGGCCGGCTCTGCTGGCGGGGCTCCGCCCGAGCCCTCTGTAGGTAAGTCCTTGATCGCTGCCATGTGTTGTAAGATCCCCACGGACGGTGCCAAACTATGGGCTAAACGCCACTCTGTACCTCCGCTACGTGGTGAGGGTTGCGGGGTTGAGCGTACACTACATGGTCACGGGTGGTGAAGGTATAGGATAATTTGATAGCAAGGGAGCAGTAATAGGAAAATAAATTGCATTAATGGAGAAAGATCTCCCTTTACATCCACTGTTCCCCTCAGTATTTATAAGGGATACCAAGGGGTATGGTGGTGAAATTACAAAAGGGTTTTGCCCCTTCATGACTCAACCACTCCTGATGAGTGCGAGGTACGGTCATCATTTTGAGGCCGATTGCCTGCGCCGCCTTCGACTTCTAGGGCTGACGTCATCCTGGGCTGGTGTAGCGGGTGAGGGTCTTCGCCTTGCCCCAGCGAAGGTCTTGCACCAGAGAACAAGGATTTCTGCCTTGAGCCTGCGTGGCGAGGCTTTCCATCCTGCGTCCTACGGGAGTCTTACACCACACGACGAGCTTCTTCACCTTGCCCGGGCGGAGGACTTCTGTCACGAGGCGATGCTCTCTGTCTTGTGTCTTGTGGAGGTCTTGCGCCATGGGGCGAGGCTCTCCATCTTGCGTCCTGCGGAGGTCCTCCCATCTGTCATCCGAGTGCTTGGTGAAGTTGGAGTTGGCGATCTGCATATGGAGTTCTTTAGGGAGGGGCCGCGGAGCTGCGTCGGGGGGTTGCCTCCAAGGGTTCTCCCCCAAACTTGATGGTTAGGGGAAGGATGAGCCCCTCCGCCACCGCCGCCCCTCCACCCACCGCTGCCTCCACCTCCACCACCGACTTCGCCGTCGTTCCTCCCCTCCAACAACCCTGATCGCCTTCGCCATCGTCTCGGATGGCCGGACTCTCGGATCTCGACTTCGATCCGGGAGTCGAGTTCAGCAAGATCGTCGTTGACCATTTTGGCTATGCTATGAGTCCACCTCACCCCACCCCCTCCTTGGCCTTTGTTCTGGTGGCAAGTTTTGGTCGTTCGGCTATGCGCCTGAATGTTGATTCGGTGGGTTTGATTCTTCAATCTTGCTTGGGGGGTTCCGCCAAGGATTTCAATGTCCATCACCTTTCTGGTTGGATGTTTAGCTTTGTTGTCTCCTGTAAGGAGGTTGGATTTATGATTCAATGTTCCAAATATTTCTCCTGCAAAGCCTTCTCCATCTTCTTCCACCTCTGGTGTGGAGGAGGCCCCAACTGGCGCTATGATTTTGCAATCTGGTGTGCCGAACAAGAGGCAGAATGGACAACAATGGGCAGCAAAGGTAAAAAACTAAGCTATGCAGATGCTGCTCGCCGCCCTGCTGACCCTGCTCCCCCACTGTGCAAATCTAGATCCTCTAAACGTGGGTTAGTTTTTACAAGATTACATTATCCTAACAATCATCCCCAATCCTCCTCCTCCCCTATTCACCTCCCACAGCATTCCTAAGGAAAATCCAAGAACATGCAGCGTGTTCTTCGCGGGGAGGCCAGAGAAGGAAAGGTGCAATCTCCGGGTTCGGGCGCGTCATCAACGCAGTCTATATTGAATTCAAACTCACCAAGAGAACCAGCCCAGAATTACCGCAACAGAAAAGCTGAGAATTCCAAGCCTGCTACGGCCCAGATTTCCCCCTATTAACTGGCAGGCCTGAGGAAGGTTTGGAGAGTGAAAGCCCAGTTGGGCCCAATGCCCAATGCCCCACAGCTTCTAGAAAAGGAATCAAGAGCTATGGTTAAGGAAATCCGATGTCCGACTTGCCATAATTACGGTCATTCTGCCAAACAGTGCATCTTCAAATCCTGTAATCAGCTCCATTACAGAAGGGTTTCCTATTCGGAAGCGCAATCGTCGAGCGACGGGCCTACATTAACTCCTGCAGCTGCCCTCTCGACTGGTTCCATCCCCCAAATCGCCACCGCCTGCTATAGTTAAAAAACCCTCCTCGACGACGCCACTAGAGGCCCCAATGGCAAACTAGGAGGTCGACCCACGCTCGTTCGTGCCTCAGGGCTTCACCCTAGTCAATCGAAGTAGCCGGCCGTCGCTGCGCCAGGATGTGTTCATGGCGGGGTGCTACTCGAAGCACAATGAGGACCTCACCATCATGAAGCTCCAGCAGCCAATGCACAAGGATGACTTCCCCGCCCTCTCAGCCACCCTCCGTGAGTACTTCCTAGTCACCCAAGGTGTCCATGTTGGTGAGATCAGTCCTTGCCCCCTTGGCAATGCTTATGTTCGATTCAACACTGCACTAGAGCGAGAAAGGTTCCTTGGCCCAGTTTTTTGTTTCTACAATGCATACAACATGTATCTAATCAAGCATGACGAGGCTGACAATGCACGCACTTTTGATCTGGATTGTGAGGCCTGGGTACTGTTGCTAGGTTTTCCTGATGACTTCAAGTGTGACAATGTAATTGCCACTGCTGTGTCTGGTTTTGGTATACTTGTGGATTGGTTTAAGGTGTATGAGCCAGGACAAGTTGTTGCCAAGGTCTACCTCAACGACCCTGAGAAGATCCTTGATGATGTGAGAATTGGTGCAGGGGTTCCCACTGGTGGGCGCTCCTAGAGACCTGTAGTTAACCTGCTCAAGCGTAACAACATCACACCACCACAAGATGAGGAGGGATTTGCCACCTTCGGCCCACTGCACCCCATACCCCATCCTGCTCTCAGATGGATGGGGTCTTCTTCAGCCAGAGGCTCTGGTGGCTCTGGTGGCAGGAACATAGGCTCCTCACCACTTGGCTCTGGTGGGGGATCTGGCATGCAGATGGATGGCTCTACCCAGCTTGGTGGTTTCAGTTTTAGTGACAGGTGGGTGATGTCTACAGCTCCAGTTGATGATGAAGGGACTGTACGCACCACTGCCAATCCGGTGGTACCTGCTCCAACAAGGCCCAGAAGCATCATTGTCAGCTCCTCAGCCCTTAATCCTGAACAGAGAGATGCAGTCTTTGGTCCAACTCTGCCACAGTCTGAACCTATCATCACTATCATCCCCTCTTTGGTGAGGTAGGTAATGACCATGATCCATTCTGCACCCTCTCCTTTTCTAAGCAATCTCAGTTATCTTGACATGGATGATTCCACCTTGATCCCGTCTTATATCAATGACATTGATGTCCTAACTCATATTGCTTACATCTCTGACCAGCACTTTGGGAGGAATGTGTTGACGGTAGTTATACCATGTTTTTACCCCATCAAAACCGTCAACAAAGCATTCATTTAGGAAGGAAACCATCAAACACATAGTGACTTAGGTACAAATAACTTGGTTCCACATGTACTTGTCATTATTTGGTTGCAGCAGTCAAAACAGGTAATTT